>JAAEAF010000106.1:0-248535 GCA_011037195.1 Triatoma infestans | reverse complement strand
CTCTCTTATTGAGAAAGTAAAAAAATAAAAAGAACAAAATAATTGCGTGAAAATTACAAGACTTTTACTGAATTTCTTAGATTCCATCTTTACCAGTTTTCTTCTATCTCAGACTTTTCTCAACAGACTGTTTATAATACTGTTTAGGTTATGTGTATATAGTACTCTGAATTAGTAATTTTCGACTTTCCACCACAATACTTCCTCTAAGATCAGCAAATTTGGAAACTATAATCGAATATAAAATTTAGTAATTATATGCGGGAATCGACTAGGGACCTCCCACTTATAAGTCCATACTTATAACCCCCCCACCTAGTAAGTGAAAGGACTATTTATTAATTTTTGTTGATCTGACCTGTCCTGACAAATGCAAATACAAAAAAACAAGCAAGAAGATAACCACATAGGAATCAATTATCCCGAGAAAACGTTTCAAATAAAAGTGATAGGTTTACAAATTACACATACAACATATATATATAGATAGATAGATAGTATACAAAGTTTAAAGAAAATCGTTGGAGCTTTTTCGAGAAAAACATGAAAAACCAGGAAACAAAACATAAACACAAAGTAAAGTTGCATTTCTGGTTGATGGATTTTGCTCGAAACTTTCGTATCAGATACGGTGGTAGTACCAAAATCGAATACACCGTTTGCTTACACACACACACACACACACACACACATATACAAACTATTCACTAAAAACTTTTTTATTACTAGTTTTTTAAACATGAATCAACTGGAATTATGCCTGTCATTATGCCTGGAATTATGCCTTCATCTTCTCCTTGATTCCGATCAGTTTCGGATCTACTTTCATTGTATTTTGTTACAGTCAGTTGATATAACGACTGGTCCCATAGTTCGGAAGCTTACAAACATCCCTAGATGAAAAAATGCTAAGGCTTATTTAATTTTCAAACGATCTTGTTCCCTCTTTTTATTTTTTATTTTCAAAGGAAGTAAATCAAGTTTTTTGATTGTCATTTACATTGAACAGTTGAAGATTTATTTGATAACAGATTAAACATGATCCTTATTACATAACTAGATATTATATCCATACTACTTACACATCAGTATTAAAGCGACCACCAACTAGACAGACGTTGTAAACATTGGTCAGTCCTCCCACATCATAAATTCCATACGCGATGAAAATCATGAAGGACATCAATATGATACAGGCTTGAACCGTGTCCATCCAGACAACACCTCTTAGGCCTCCCTAAATTGAAATTTAATTATAATTAATTAATTATTTAGTTATTTATTTTAAAATTAGTTATTTACTTCGGTTTGTTTAATTGAAAAGTAATAAAGTTCAAATATTTATGTTAATCTAAAACAGGAAATAAAAATAATAATGATTAAACTTACTAGTGCAGTGAAAACGACGCACAGCATACAAGCAGTTGGTGAAAATATGTAGAACGGAATTCGAAACACTAAAAGTGAATTAATTAAATATTATTTAGTTCCAGAAAATTATAATTCAAATATTTAAAACTTTGTGCCAAATGACCAAGAAAATTACATCACTTCAGGAGGTCCGAAACGTCACGTTTCTCTACTATTACGAAGGCCAGTCAAGACAATGTCATGACATGACATACCCTACTGCAGATGACATTGAGATTAACCTTAGTTTATACCACCCAGAGCAAACCCACCTTTGTAAAGAGAAAAAGGTTTGGGAATTAGGTAATTTCTTAAAATTACAGAATACCAAGTTTCAAGTTCCTGCGTTTTTGTTATATATATATATAAAACAGACCATTCGCTAAAAATCATTTGTTTGTGCTCAATGGATCTCAAAACTTGTATTTCCGATATAACTCAATTTAGAAAATTTGAGTTCATACTGCATCACTTACGCCTAAACGCCTTAACATTAAACAGTTACACAATTACATTCTTCCTCTCCAGTGGCACGTGCTGGTGCCACCCATATGTTTGCCGTGTGTGGATACCTGTGTCGTGGGGAAAGGAAGTCCTGGTGGTTGAGGGCGCAGGTTCACACTAGAGGCAAGTTACCTCAGTGGGCCTTGCAGTCCAACACACCACTTTGGTTCCGGACTCCACTAAACAGGCGGCCAGAGCCTAACCCAGCTCTGGTCAATCGGCTAGCCTAAAACACGCATGGGTGAGCTCCTGGGTATTGTGGGCCTTGGCTCACAATCCCTGGGAGCTATATCTCTGGAGTAGCTCTGGCGCTTTTTTATAGCGTCCCAAATTGTGAGGTGAGCAATGGGTGAGCTCCTGGGTATTGTGGGCCTTGGCTCACAATCCCTGGGAGCTATATCTCTGGAGTAGCTCTGGCGCTTTTTTATAGCGTCCCAAATTGTGAGGCTCCGTGGAGGGTGGAGGGTGGAGGGTGTGAATCCACCCGACAGGTAAGAAGCCTAAGAAAACGGAGGCGGGGAGGAAGCTGTTTCTGGCTATAACCAGCAGCGATCCCTCCGAGCCGCTCTCTGATGATGACGCTTCTGTCATCAAAAAGGAGATGCTCGCCATCGTTAGGAAAACTATACAGGAACAGTTATGCAGGCTGAAATTTTTTCATTCGGGCATGGTCTCTGAGGGCTGGTTTCTTCTGGCCTGCTTTGATCGGCCACATTTGACTGGGTTTTAAGAATGTTAAGCCTAGTTGGAAGGGAAGGCCGTCAAGCTTATGAGGGCTCGTTACAGGTCCCCACTATGTCTAGGTCTCGAATGTTTTACTATCCGGAGAGCCGATACCAGCGGAACAGGGCCTTGAAAGGGTCTTGCCTTCCAAATAACGTGGAATGTAAGATGGCCGCTGGAAGGAACGTGTATCGACAACAAGTCGAGAAAGGAGTATCCTTGACTTACAGGTTTGATGATGCTTCTGTCCAGGCGTTGAGGAAGGTCGATTTTCGTTTTTTCTTACGGCGTAATTTTACTTAGATAGTAGAATTGTATAATTAACTCTAGATTTCTCTAGCACTTTAGAGAAAACATAATACCACCACTCCCCCAAAAACCCCCTTAAATGACTTTACCACGAGAAATGTTACAAATAAAAGTTGTAACTCTTTATATGTTTTGTTTAAATACTAGTTTAAAGAAAAACGTTGGAGCTGTTTTAGAGGAAATAGCGGAAAAGTGGAGGATTCTTTTCAGTAAAAACGCACTTACGGTCACCCGATATTATTCAAACTCGGAGTTTCAGTAACATATTTAATCCTAACTAATACGAGGATTATTGCGATGGCAGAATTGTATAGTAAACTGAAATAGTACTTTAGAGCAAAGCTACTCCCACCGCTCCCCAAAAGTGTCCTTAAATGAATTTTCCCAGAGAAATGTTTTAAGCATAAGTTGTAGGTCCTAGTGGTGCAGTTGAAATAGCAAGTTAGAAAAAAATCGTTTGAGCCATTTTTGAGAAAATTACAAAAAATTGAAAAAATTATCCAGTATTTAGGTTACGGAATTTTGTCAGATAACCGGGGTCGGATCCCAAGGTGACCTAAATCAAGTTTAAACTTTCTGCGATTTTTCGAAATTTGCAACTTTTCGGGATTTTTGCGAAAATAGCTCAACGACATTCTTAAAAATGGAAATGCCAACTGCCAAGATATAAACCAAGTACCTGTAGTTGAAATATTTTTTGGAGAATTGATATTATGTCGGTGGCTTTGCAGAATCTGTAACATTTGATATCAAATATTTTGGAGTTTAACAGATGTATACATATTCAAAGTTTCTAATCATCCCCACCTAGTGGATTACTAAGAGTAAGTAAACTTGAAGTAAGTATTCCACGTTATAGAAAACTGGTGCATTTTATTGTTGTATTAATAAGAGAAAGTGGTCTGAGTGTCTCACATCAGATTTTATTTTATAGAACTGGGGGGGGGGGAGTTGGCGGCACTGTCAGTGAGATAATATATATTGATCCCAAAACTTCTTCCACACTATATACCAATCATCACTCCCCCATCCGTCAACATAATCAACAGTTAATGGAAGTATGTATTTCATAATTAATACGTAACATTAAAAGGAAATTCAAAAAAAAAAACCTTTGTCCAATTTTGCTGGACAAAAAGATGTTCAATTTAACTTTCAACAAAAAATTGTAATTTTTTGTTATTTAAAATAGGAATGACGTCAATACATTTTCACAAGAATCAATTTAATATTCTTTTTGCACTCTTAAATAAAAACAATGTTGCTTTTAATGTTATCTGGGTTTGACGTAAACAAATTTAGTTGCGTTATTGGAATATTCTCGTCTAATGTATGTATTTTTATCGTCGAGTACACTTTCATCGCTATTAGAGGAAATATTGCTTTCGTAATAGATTTTCTATTATCTATAATTGTAATCCTATTTTACAGTATAATAATTATAACAATATCCTTCAAAAACCGAATCTATACTATTGTGGAAACATAAGGAAAAAAGTTCCATAAAATAATATTGAAGGCTCAGTCAGTTGCTGAATTTCGTGCAGTCAACATCGCTTTGAAAAGTGTTTCTGCTACAGTTCTGGTAACTTTTATATTTTATTTAAATTTATGAAACTCTAATTATTTTATTTCTAATTATTCTTACTAGTTATGACTTATTATTTTCATTTTATTTATTAAGGAATTAATCTTTATTTTATTTTATTATTTTTTTCTTTCCTTTTCTTCAGAATTTTTTTTTCCTTTTTTCTTTTCTTTTCTTATTAATTTTCATTGTTTAAACAAAGAAGTATTGCTGTACCTGATCATCACGTCTGGTGAACATGTCAGCGAACAGCGGGGGCCCTGGCCCCTCCCCCCTCAGAGCACTGAGGAAGATAAGGTGTCTGATGATGGAAATGCTAACAATGTTACTAACGGTCATGATATTAAAAGTGTGGATACTAACAATATGGAAAAGATCAATCCATTTCTAAAACGAATTCAAATTTTCTCTACACCTAATGAACTTGCTCGAGGTCATAAAAGAGCTGGAGAGGCTACTGCAAGTACGATGAATAAAGTTCATGTATCTGAAACTAAATCCGGGTCCAACAAAAGCCTCCCGTCTAATAAATCTGATTACATAAATAAAGCCATAAGAAACTGATATCGTGTCACAGATAAAGGTCCAATTATTGTGAATCTAGAGGGAAAGCATGGTAATTTAGGCAAAGTACATAGAATGGCCTTGGGTAAATGGCTTATATCATCTTATAGTGCGCAAAAATACTCAATCGTGGACATTTCAGTTACTGGATTAAATAGAATGAAAATTATTACAAGTACCGCTCAGGCAGCAAATGATTTATTAAATTTGGATGTTTTAAGGAAAGAGAAATTGTTGCGTATATTCCAAATTTTCGCGTTCAGTGTACAGGGGTTATTAGAGACGTGGACGTAGAATTGGAGGATGAGGAGATTCTTTCTGAGCTCGTTTCACCTTATACCCCGGTTAGTATTCGACGTGTTACAAGAAAAAAATATGTAAACGATAAATTATTAATAGAAAAGTTGCCTGTGTGTTTCATCAGTTTCGACAGTCAAGTTCTACCAATGCATGTCTCCTTATATGGAGCGAGATGCAAAGTTGAACCCTATATACCAACGATTAGACAGTGTAAGAAATGCTTGACATTTAGACACTCAGAAGACCAGTGCCGAAGTATGATTAGGTGCGAACATTGTGCTGAGAATCACCATGTCAACGATTGCCCTGTATCTGAGGCGGTCCTACCTGTGTGTACACTGTCAGGGTGAGCATCGCTCAACATACCGAAATTGTCCAGTCAAATTAGCTCAAAATAACTCGATTAAGAATAACATAATTAACAAAATTTCTTTTGCCTCAATCACTAAAAACAAATATGATGTACTGAGCGAAGATAATTCCCCGAACTTCCTGATACCTCAACAACTAAAGCAAGTACCACTTCTAACAGAAATTCTGTTCAAAATTAATAAAAATTAAGGCAGTTAAAAGAGAAAATCTTTCAAAACAATATAGAGATGAAATGAAAGCAAGACAAAAAGACAGTGACTATTTAACAGATAATAATATTGTACAAAAAGCAAATGAAAATGATGTACGAAATAAAACATATACACCTAATACAGAAACTGTTAGACAATATAGACGGACAAACAGACAAATAACTCATACACCGCAATTAAACTTGAAAAATAACAAATTGACTACAGAAGGTGCTTCGGAAAATACTAGTGTACACTACATATATCATTTAATTAATAAAATAGAAAATTGTCAGTCTGATAAAACAGAAATTTTCAGATTAATATCATATAATTTAGAAGAGATTCTTTCGAATATTAGTAATTGTTCAAAAAATACTACCCATTCTAAACATATTTCTTCTATAAACAACAGCCACGATTCAGTTGATTGTCAAAGTACAGAACTCAGTACATAAAACTTTTATCATTTCAGTCTCAATATTTATAAATATCTCTATTTACTTTCTCTATTATCCACAGATTTTCAGCTTAAAATCTTATGTCATTTTCAATTTTTCTTTTTCTCGTGTTTTATTACTTTTTATTTATAACTATTACTTTATTATTTTTAGTAATTTCTATGTTTTATTATTTCATTTGTTTATTCATCCCCATTATTTTATTTTTTACTCATTTCGTTTCCTTTTTTATTTCTATAACGTCATTACTGCCTTCATTAATTTTATTTTAATTCTATTTAAATGATCACAATTTTACAATTAAATGTTAGATCGCTACAGGTCAATAAAAATTACTTGGAATCATTTCTTAATCTCAATAAAATTGGCATAGCATTGCTCTCAGAGACATGGCTTGAAAAATCACAATTATTTCCTTTTTCTGGTTATGGAGGCGCTGGTATTTTAATTAAAAATAATTTGGAGCATAAAATAATTAACTTTCATCCAAAATTTAACAATAAAAAAATTCAAACTTGTGGAATCGTATATAAAGAATTAAATTTAGAAATCAGTATCTTATCAGTATATTGTGCACCTGGTCATAAAATTACTTCTGATTTTTGGACATCCCTAATTAGAGATGTTAAACCTCCTTTGATGCTCTGAGGAGATCTGAATGCTTATCATACGAGCTTCGGATGCTCTTACAAAAGCTTCGAGAGTCAAAACATTTTAGACGCTTCGATTTGAGAACCTGTGTATCCTAAATGATGGAACACCTACACTAATACGAAGACATGATACGCAGCCTTCTGCTATCGATCTATCTATCTATTCACCATCTCTTGCTCCTAGGATTGATTGGGGAGTTTTGGAGGAACCGTTTGGAACAGATCACATGGGAATTCTTATCTCCATTTAATAAATACTTAAGTCTAATCACCTGCGAAACAATAACATTAGAAAACGGAACATAAGATCAGCTCGATGGGATGAGTATACCTTATTACTGATCAGCTTCTTGTTCAGTCGCCTATCCTTCAAGATCTTCCTACAATTATCAACTCTTTTTAGAATGTATAAACAGTGCTGCGAAAATTCTATTCCTCAAATTAGAGCGTACCTAGGACGTAAACTAGATATCCCCCCAAACTCTGGTGGGACGAGGAGTGTGATAGGGCCAGGAAACGCAATATAGAATCACTTAAACAGTAGAAATTGATACCTAGTCTATCTAATTATATTACCTGCAAACGAGCTGCCACTCTATGTAAAAAAACTCTGCAGGAAGAAAAAGAGAGAAAAATGGGCAGAGTTTTGTAACTCTTTTATTAGAAATACATCTATAAAAAAGATCTGGTGTGGAGTGAGGGCTCTTAAACATGGATACGCCACTCGTAAAAGCTGTACATACAATTGGGTTCCTGATTTCCTAAATTCCCTCACCCCCGAAATAGTTCCAAATCAAATTCACATTCCTGATACAACCTTTCCCCTCACAAATTAAATGAACCTTTTCCTACAATGAACTTTGCTTGCCCTCAAAACCAAATCAAACTCTTCTCCTGGTGAAGACAACATCCACTACCCTATGCTCACTAGTTTATCAGATAATGGTAAGAAAGTTCTGCTGAGAGTGCTAAATGATGTTTGGATACAAGAAAAGCCTATAGATGATCGGAACAAGCAAATAGTTGTGCCGTTGTTAAAACCTAACAAAGATCCTTCCTTACCCGATTCCTACGACCCATAGCTCTTTCCTCCTGCATTGGTAAGACCTTCGGACGCCTAATTAAAGCCAGATTAGAGTGGTGGGTGGAGGCAAACAGTAAAATCCCACAATATCAATACGGCTTCAGAAAGAAGCGCTGCACTATAGATGCGATATTTGGCTTTGTGTCTGACATATATGATTGCTTCTCAGACAACAAGTACATGTTAGCTGCTAATGTTGACTTAAAAAACGCTTACAACTATGTCAATATCCCTGTGCTTGTTAACAAAATGATAAATATTAGTGTACCATATAAGACGGTCAGACATATCCACTCTCCTCCCGTTCCATTAAAATCCGATTCAATGGCAGAACATATGGCCCGCGTGTAACACACAAAGGATTGCCGCAAGGTGCTGTTCTTAGCCCCTTATTATTCAACATCTATACCGCCGATCTTAAGGCTTCCATAGGTACGAGGGTTGTTGTATCTCAGCATGCCGATGACATCATCCTGTACAGCAAAGAGCCAACATTAGAAGAAACAAAAAAAGAACTCAATACAGCAATGTTGATATTCCGCAGATGGTGTATGGTTATGGGTTTCTCGCTATCTAGAACAAAAGCAGTGTGACTCTCTTCACCAGACACAGAAAGTACTCGATGCCAAGCTCCCTAACACTGGATGGATATCACCTTAGTGTTGAACCTAATATGAGGACGCTAGGTGTGGTACTAGATAAGAAATTGCTGTGGAAAAATCACATTGAACTGTTAATAAAAGGTTGCGAACAGGCGATTAACGTACTGAGATGCATCAATTATCTTAACTATGGCGCTGATATCAAAACATCGTTAATGCTCTGCAGACACTTGGTACTATCTAGGGTAGATTATGGTTGTTTCCTCTATGGGGACGCCGCCCATTGCCATTTAGCGAAATTTGGGTAAATCCAATTTAAAGGTCTAGGTCCAGTTTGGGAGCACTCATTTTCACCCCAACTAACGCCCTCCTAGTAGAAGCTCGTGACTTTTCTTTAAATACTAGAAGGGAGGTGCTGGCTTCCCGCTTTTATTTTGGACAGACTAGTTATCAAAACAAAATCCAGTTATACATAAAATTAATAATAAGCTGCTCGAGTTTTAACGGAAAAGTTTTGGTATAAAAGAAAAACCCTGCAGAAGTTTTCTGCAATCTATCGCACTTCTCCACTTCCATAAGACGTCTGGATCTACTTCCTAACTACCATTTTGATTACCCTATCCTTAGTTTTAACTATAGTTTTCACGTCCTCATCAACTTTTATCAGTATGATCCCAATCTTTCTAATTCCGTTAACAATTCCTATCTACTCTCCAAACTTAAGAATCAATTTCCACAGTTTAATCATTTCTATACAGATGACTCCAAAAGTAGTGAAGGAGTTGGATGTTCAATTTATCATCCCCAGTCTAACTCCTGCACTCAGTACAAACTTAATAGTAATGCTTCAATATATACAGCTGAATTAGTAGGCATTAATAAGTGCTTATCTAATATTCTTTCATCTGGTTTGCGGCACTCCATTGTTTTAACCGATAGTAAAGGGTACTCCAAAAGCTTAAAAACCCGTCCTTCCTTGTTCTAGACTCCTTAAATCTGCTCTACAAACTACTTAGTAATGGTAAATCAGTATTTCTGATATGGGTGAGAGGTCATTGTTTATTTAATTTATTTTTATTTATTTATAAACTGTTTATAAGTATAAAACTCATTACAGTAAAGATTGGTGGCAAACCAAATATAGAAATACAGAAACAAACAAAAGTTGGAAAAAAATTCTAGATAGAACACTTAGCACCACTTAATCACTTAAAAGAAAGTATAAAATGAAAAGTTATAATAATAGATTATGAAACCTGGTCAATAACATTGTGCCTAGTTTTAGACTTGATCCATTGAACTGCATTTAAGTAAATAATGATTACTGATATAAAAGAGATCTCCACCTAAGTGCAGTCACCATAAATTTTATTATTTTATTGATTTTTTCAGTGGAATTTATTGTTAAAAAATCTGTTATGTTATGGAAATCAGGGCTGTTAAGATGTTTCTCCCTTAACTCTTTGTAAATAGGACAATTTATCAGAAAATGACTGAGGTCGTTCTGTTCTTCGCTACAAAACAAACAAATTGTGTTACTATTCCACTTATGTTTAGTTCCATTACAATACAAAATCACTGATTGTGGATTATTAACCCTCAATTGGCCAATAATTCTTTTTTTTATTTAAACTGATGTCTTTTATTATATAATCTTCCACATCAACATTACTTTTAATATACTGGTAAATTGGGCTGTAACTGGAGCAGAGAATCCGCTCAGTATCTTCTGCCAATAATTTTACTTCCCATGATTTTAAAATTTGTGCTTTAAATTCCTTTAACTTAGCAGCATCTTGCTCCAACCACAGCCATTCACAATCTATTTCAACTAAAAGATTTCTTACTTGAGAACACCAATTGAATTTATTTATTCGCTCACAGTTAAGCACCTGCTTATTGTAGCAGATTTTAGGTAGCCTATTGTTAGGCATACACAATAGTTTGAACCACCAATTTATAATTCTTTTAATTACTTTTAATTTTAATTTATTGAGCCCTAGTTCTCGTCTGACTATATAGTTGGGCGTACATCTTGGCCAGTGGAACACCGACTTAAAGAACCGGGTTTGAACAATTTCAATTTCGTTGACATAGCGTACCGCCCAGACTTCACTACTGTACAATAGGACAGACTCCACCATAGAATTAAAAAGCCTTAATATAGTATGCCAAGCATTGCACTTTGTTTTATATAAAATTTGGTTCACTGCGTTTGCTGCTACGTTGCCTTTATTAATCATTGATTTGTTACAGTTGTAAAACAGCCCTGAACCAGAAAAGGGTACGCCCAAGCAGGTGTAAGATTTGGAAATAGACACCTGCTCTTGTTTGTAAAAAAACTTTAAACTTTTTTTTATTTTACCACTTTTCCGAAAAATTAGAACTTTGGTTTTTTCGATAGTGACTTCCAGGAAGTTGTCCCTGCAATATTCCTCCAATGCTAAGAGTTTCCTTTGGAGCTCGACTGGTGTATCGGCCAACAAGACCATATCATCTGTAAACAATAATCAGAGACCCCATTTTCGTGAGTGATGGCTACCTCCTGACACCCTTTTTGTACCAGAAATTCTTTTATATTATCAATAAATATTGCGAAAAGTAGTGGCGATAAACTGTCCCCTTGCAATATTCCCTGTGTAATACGATACGTATTTGTGGACTGACCGTTAACTATCGCGGTGCTAGTTGCATGGCTATATAAATCATCAATAATTTTTATAATTTTTCGACTTATTCCGAAATTGAAAAGTTTATACCATAACAAGTTGTGGTTGATGCTGTCAAAAGCTTTCTTCAAGTCTACAAATACGGCATACAGTTTGCCTTTATTCCGGGAAATGTGTAAATTGACCACCGACGAGAGAGTAAATATGCCATCCATGCAGAGGTCATTGTGGATTGGCAGGGAATGAGAAGGCTGATGCCGGAGCCAAAGAGGCAGCTCGTTCCGAATTACCACCGTTCAATTCCTTACACCCTCAGATGCAAAGATTCACTACAAGAAAATTTGTTACAGAAAGTGGGAACCGAACTACACTAATTGTACGAAAGGCAAATTCTACTCCTCCATTCAATCCTCCATCCCTATAATGCCATGGTACGACAAGTATTCATAAAATAGAAATTTTTATAGCACCGTATGCAGACTGAGATTTAATCACTATCACTCTCCACAGCACTTGTCCCGTATCAGAATACAAATTCATTCTATATGTACTTGCGATACTGCATCTATAGCCGACACAAACCATTTGATCTTAGCCTGCAACAAATATACATACGGTAGAGACCAACTGTGGCCAGCAATACACAAGACAAACTGTCCTCTACCAGCCAACTTACTTACTATACTGTCACTTCCACTTCACACCGTCATCTACTTAGACTTATACAAATACATTAGGTCCAACAAGATTACAATTTAATACATATCAAAATTTCCAACGATACTTCGCCGTGTTATTTTATTTCATTTAATTTTTTAATTTTGTTACCCGCCTTATAAAACCATATACTCGTAAATCAAAATATTGGCTAATATGCTCAGTACATTAAGGCCATTTAAAAAAAAAAAAAATATTGAAGGCTATCAGAAATAGTTTTTTTTTTCTAATTAAACAGTCTTTAACAGTAATAGTTTTTTAAACGAATTGAAACATTCAACAGAGTGATTATTTATGGGTGTTTCCGAATATACAGCAATGACTGACATTTCAAATTGAATTTATTTTAATTAATATTTAGTGTTTAGTTTGTTTGCTTTTCTCTCTCGGAATTTTTACTTTCTCTTGGTGCTTTAAGAGGAAATTCGTGTCCGGAAATTTTCAAGAAGGGGTTTTCACTGAAAATACATGCCTTTGGACCTGCTGTGATAAGGAATTCTTTTTTTTAAGAAATGTGTCTATCTGTGGATTTATAGAAAGCTTGGATATTTAGATCAACTATAGGCACTGGAAGGGGATGAAAGTTGCGGTAATGTTAACCGCGAGTACCAATAAATGAATGGAGATTTTTTCTTAGCTTTCTCGCGACATTTTTCTACCCAAACTAATTTAAAAAGGTTTTCGGGGAGCGGCCGGTGACTTTTAGGTATTTCCACGTCACAGATACAATTCCAACTTTAAAGAAAATGGGTTGAGCGAAAGTGCTGCTATATGGAATCATGGTCTTTTCATTTTTTCATGAGCAACACACATATCTAGATTTAGCATTTTATTGCAACATGGAGGGTGTAATTCATTTGAGAGGAGATTCAGTAACTGTGCTATGAGTAAGCATGCTTTCAGTTTAGCGTACAATTCCTCCATTTACTTAATTGAAGGATTGAAAACTATGTTGTAAATATATCTTGTTTGATAAGAATTTGTTAACTAGGTGTCGAGAATGCATTAAGAGAAAATTGTATGAGTGTTTCAAATCAGGTTTTTTCTCGTCACAAGACCTGTTTTATTTTTTTTTATTTAATTTTCATTTTTCTAATTTTCTTTTTATTATTTTCCTAGTTCTAACCAAGGAATTACTAGACAGTCGAAAATACCAATCACTCTTGGAATGTGAATATGTTGCAAACATTTCTGGTCAGACAAAAATTTATTAACTAATTTTGAAACTGATTAGTTAATAAATTAACGTTTTAATTTAGTTTTCATTTTTCTGATTTTTATTATTATTATTTTTTTACTTGTTCTAAACGAGAAATTGCCAGTCAGTTGACAAACTTTCTTGAAATGCACCTAAAGAGAATTCGTCTAACTTTTAACATCCTCAATACACTGCATCCAAATTTAATTTCAAAATCTTTCTTTTGTGTTCCAGATGTCAGCCTGTAATAATTATTAAAAAAGAAATGTCTGAATTACTTGTTGCAAATCTCAGCATTACAGATTACATAATCTTCGCCGTAATGTTATCACTTCCGCTATGACAAGTGTATATTACGGATATTGTAAAAATAAATTTCAATTTGCTGTATATATAGTACTTTTTATTTAGTTTATTTAAAATAATTTTTATTTCAAAATTGTATTTCAAGTTTATATTTTATGCTGTTTTTCCTTTTCTGATTGGGATTAAAATCTTTGTACAGACCTTGAAGAAGGCAATAAATCTGTCGAAACGTCGGTGAAAATTGAAAAGACCGAACCTCAACATCTATTTTACAACATTGAATACAGCGGTCGTAACGAACACCAAAACATTAGAAATTAAGTAGGAAGGGATAAACTAGGTTACCTCACCGCCTAATTTGGCATTTTTCCATTATATATGACACTACCTGTGGAGGACATAGTTGTAATAGGATAGTTAACTTTGCAAAACTGATAACAACTAAGTTAAACGACCGACATGTTATAATAACATTTAGATTGTAATTTGCACACGTTTAGTTAGTCTATTTTCTATTAAATTTTAGGAATAATTGCATAAAATCATTCCTAGGTAAATTTTAATATTATTTTATTATAATCATTATTGTAAGTATAGTTTTAATATGTTTATTTGTGCAATTGATTTTGATTTTAATTTTTTATGTTGAAATAGTTTCTTCATACTCAAGTATCCCTCCAGGATGAGCATTTATTTAACTACATGTTCCGTCGGTGATATTACATGTTATTACATGATTATATTATATGTGATTACATGATTATATATATATAATCTCTCCAATGCCTTGAGGAGAGAGGATTATCTAGTGACCTTAAAGACCTTGTAGCGGCTCTTGTTACAAAAAATAGTATAGCAATTTCAGCTGGGATAAATAAGACCCAATCGATACGTGTGTTAAGAGGCGTCCCGCAAGGAGGTCCTCTCTCACCTTCTCTTTTTAATCTGGCTGTTGATCACTTGTACGAAGAGATCTGCGATAGCCAGATAGCAGATCAATATGGGTATAAGTTAAATAATGGTCAAGATGGAATTATTCTAACCGGATTTGCGGATGATGTGGCTGTTACAGCGAATAGTATTAAGGGTGCCGAGAGTGATAGACTTGGTCCAAAGACTATTCAGGGAGATAGGGTTAAATATTAATCCCAGTAAGAGCACTGCCATTGTTGTTGAAAACGGCAATATGGTTAAGCAGAACCTTTCCCTAGAAAATCTTGTGAACAATCCGATACAATAAAGTACCTTGGCTGCTCGTATTCTGGTGAACTGGTTTTTGATCAAGATGCGGTTAAAAAACTCAATGAAAATATGAATAAACTGACACATCCAATTTATTGAAACCAGACCAGAAATTGAATATTATAAATCAATACATATTCCCGACGATGTATATCCTCTCCAAACTGCCCCTCTAACAAAACTTAAACCAGCGTTACTTGAAGGAACGGATGTGCTGATCAGAAGAAGTGTTAAGGCTATGCTCGGCCTACCGGCAAGCACTGCTTCGGCAATGTTTTATGCCTCTCGTCGCTATCGCGGCTTAGGCTTGCTTAGATGCAAATGGGAGGCTCCTCCGCAGCACTGGTCACTTGCCCAAAAGCTCGCAAAAGTTCGGGATGCCCATTTTCAACAAATATTTGATTACGAGGTTGAAGCGAAGATATGTGCATCCAGGTTGAACATATGTTCCGACAAAGATTTTCCTAGCATCAGAAAGCTTAGACAGCAATTAAGAGAAAAATCTTTTGAAGAATGGACAAACTGTAAATGGCAAGGGGTTGGGGTATGCCACTTTAAGGACAGCCCAAAATTAAATCAGTTTGTATACGACAAGAAAATCTTATCATGTTCAGAATGGAGTAATGCTGTTAAGCTGAACATAAACTATGCCCCACTTCGTGCTGTTCCGGGGGTTGGCGGACAGTCGGCACGAGCTGTTGGACCCCTGTGTCGCAGATGCGGCAGAGAGCCTGAAACACCAGCGCATGTACTTGGTAATTGTCCTGACAACATGCTTCTTGTAACTAGACGCCACCATAGGGTAAAGCACGCCTTGATAGAGATTATGAAAAAAAAGGTTACGTGACTCTCGAAGAGGTATACGCTGTAGATACAGATGAATCTACAAGATACGCTGATATTATAGCGTTTGACAATGCCAGCAATGTAGCATATATTTTGGATCCGACCATCCGTTTCGAGAGTAAGGATCCGAAACAGGGCGAGAAAATAGATGAGGAGAAAAGGGCAATTTACGAAAAATGTATTCCCTTTTATAAGGAGAAGTTTGAGGATCAGTTCGGGGTAAGGGAGTACAAGGTGCATGGCTTGTGGTTAGGTGCCAGAGGTGTGGTGCCTAAGACAACCTTGGACTTTTTCGGCAAGGTAAATATTAGCCTTAAAGACATAGCTCCTTTAGTGGAGAATATTTTAGTTGACTCCCTGGGAATTATTTCCCAGCATATTTACAGATAAATTTAATGTATATACGTATTTAGACTTAGATGCACTTTATGTCATCTATACATATTATGTCTTTTATTTGAGACTGGACATTAGGACATCTTTAAATTTTTTAACTTTTTATGAATAGGTATCATCGCTTTTTGGTATGTCTACGGATTGATGAGTACGCTGTGTGTTGGAGCACCTCAATTTAATTGAGCAGCCTCACTTGATTTTGATTAAGTGTTCTCTCATATATATATATAAGAATACACATATTAATATATAAATTTGAATAGTTTGTGGTTTCGAGGTAAATATAGAAAAAAAGAAAAATAATAATAATAATAATAATAATAATATAAAAAAATCAAATAAAATAACAATATGAAAATATAGATTAAAAAAAGTGAAGAAATGACTTAAATTATAAGCCTATATAATCGATGGCCTCAGCGAATGAGCGGAATTGGAGAAAATATATCGAAAGAAGATCCTTTATAGAAGGCGACCAAAGACCTCCTGAAGTCAATAAGTTTTGTTTTTTTTCCCAGCTCCAGCAGCCCTGCAGCTGAGGAGTTTATTATTCTGCCTGTCCCCTTCATGATTACAAGCATTTAACATTATAATTCAAAATATTAATTTAACATTTATCATTATCATTATTAGTTAATGTAAAGACAATAGCAATTTGAAGTTGATTACATAAACTTGATATAAAACAATTAAATTAAGAATAAGAAAGACTAAGAAGAAGATATAATAATGCAAAGAAAGTAGCAACAATTTATAATAAATTTAGGTCAATTTTGTTGATAAACACCATGAACTGTTTATTGAATTTTGAGATTAACAAACTTGGAGCTGCTGGCCATCCTTCTCCTCTCTGAATTACCTCCTTTATCAATTCCACTCTACTTGCCTCAAAAAATGGGCAGTGAAAATTATAAGGTGCTCTGTTTGGGCAACCAAGCTATTACAAACACATCCAGAGGGCTGTTTATTATTTTAAATCTAAATAGGTATGATTTATTTTTCCCGTGACTGGTAAGTGCCATAGTTATTTGTAAGAGTGGTGCAAATCGATCTTGTTCCTCAAGGCAACTGTTGGGAAGAAACTTTTAGTTACTTCGCCTTTGCCAGTAACTATTTGTCTCCCACTTTCCCACATTTCTTGACTTTTCTTTGCAGCCTCTCTCTTCACATAACTAAGAGGTACCTTTGAATAGCAGATGGTCAGGTCAGGCCTAAAGCCGCTTCTTTAGCTAAACTATCTGCTACTTCATTGCCATCATGGGCCTTGACCCATTCCAGATTTATTATCCATACCAATTCCATTCTCAACCTTTTTAATTTTGATCTAATCAGATCAGCCATGTAGTTATTATTTCCATGATCATTTAATAAATCCAGAGGCACCTCGCTATCTGTATTTATCTCAGCAGACCTTGTCTTTGGAAAATTAGGAGCTATCATCTCTATCCATTCAATCTTAAATCAATATGTGTTTAATTAATTTTAATCTATTTTTATCAAGTAAGTTACAGTCAAAAATTAAATGATCGTAAGTTTGTACAGTTTGATTATCACATTTTCATTTATTGTTGTCGTCATCAAATTCATTTCTCTCTTTATCATAAATATTTTATAATCAGCTATATTAGTGTAGTCTTGTAAACATTTTTTCTATTTTTTTAATAATCGTCTGTAAAGGGTTATTTTTGTTTCCGTTTCATTAGCGATTTTTTTTTCTCAAAAACTATCTACCAGACTAATCTGTGACAATGAAAACTGTTTGCTGAAACAAATGAAATCGAGAATAAATCGAGTTTAATGAAGATAACGAGATCTATTTATTAACTGATATATAATAGAATAATGTTTTTTTCTTCTTTTTGGTTTTATAGACTATTTGAATATTTATTGTGGTGGTTGGTTCCGCAGAGCTGGAAAGCATCAGAGACATTTTCCGTGGTAGCCTGCTTCATTTTGTGGTCATCGACGTTTGGGGCGTTCGCCCATCTTCAGGATGCGTTTTTTTAGACAGTGTGACAACACAGACTTGTACAGAGCCAAACTTTGTTTTCACAGTGTGACAAAGTTTGCTCTGTACAAAGTCTGTGTTGTCACCTGTCTAAAAAACGCATCCTGAAGATGGGCGAACGCCCGAAACGTCGATGACCACAAAATGAAGCAGGCTACCACGGAAAATGTCTCTGATGCCTATTTGAATATGTTGATCAGGATTGTTCAATACAAACCACTTTTGATAGCCTTCAATATTATTTTGTGATAACTTTTCCATTTTTAAACGATATATGTATATTTATGAAGGTTGGTTCCGCAGAGCTAGAAACCATCAGAGATATTTGTATTTGTCAAACACTCTGTACTCAAATAATCTGTATTTGTCAGATTTGCTCTGTGCAAATCTGTGTTATTACATTGTTAACAAATACATACTGATGATGGGCGAACGCCCGAAACCGGTCGATGACCACAAAAAGAAGTAGGCTATCACGGAAAATGTCTCTGTTGACATATGTATATGGTATAATGTATTGTTATAATGTTTGAATACATGAATTCATATATAATATATAGTCATTTTAATAATTAATAGTTTAATATATATAAATACTGTATCCTGAGGATACTAAAATAAAATATAACACCATTTGTTATTGTAAAGTAAAAATTTATTATTTGTCCAAAAAAAAATCTATAATATTGTAGTTAGAGAATTATAACCTCAAAACAGTGGTTTTTAATTTTTTAAATACTGGTTTTAGTTTATAATTACTGTAGATGATATGTCACTTATTACCTACTTCATTTGTTATATATTTTATATATTCTGTTCATTTTATGAATACCCGGTTGGTATTCTCTATCTATATTAATATCATAGAATTTCTTGGATAAATAATTTCTGCTTATCAATACCAAATGTTATATTTTATTTTAGTATTCTCAAAATAAAGTTTATAATATATAAATGATGAAGGAATCGATGAGCGGACAAAAAACGCACACTATAAAGTACCCAACGATTCACCGAATTTATTGTCTTCTTCAGGAATATAAATGAAAAGTGATGAAAAAAAAAAACAAAGTACATAATAATACAGTACAAACAAAAAACGAAAACTAAGAAAAACAAAAATAATGAAACTGATTATTTGCACAGTTAAACTAAATCATAACCAAATGATTTTTATATAATATAGTTTTTTTTCTGTATTCAAACATAAACTGCAATTAATAATTGTAATCTTATTTTACAATATAAAAATTATAACAATATATCCTTCGAAAATGGTATCTATAGTCTATACTATTGTGGAAACATAAGGAAAAAAGTTCCATAACATAATACTGGAGGCGAAGAAATAGTTTTCTTTTTTTAAATTAAACAATCTTTAACAGTAATAGTTTTTTGAACGAATTGAAACATTCAACAGAGTGATTATTTATGGGTGATGTTTTCGTATATGCAGCAATGATTGACATTTCATATTGTATTTATTTTAATTAATATTTAGTGTTTCATGTGTTTGGTTTTCCTCTCTCGGAATTTTTACTTTCTCTTGGTGCTTTAAGAGGAATTCGTGTCCGGAAATTATCTTCGAGGGGGTATTCACTGAAAATACATGCCTTTGGACCTGGTGTGATAAGGAAAAAAATGTGCAAGAATTTGTTAATATGAATGTATGTGAGCAGCACAGTTTAAAAAAAAAATCATCGCCGAAAGTCCAGACTATAGGCACTGCCAGGGGATGAAAGTTGCGGTTATGTTAACCGGAAGTACCAACAAATGGAGGTATTTTTCTTTATTGTCATAGCTTTCTCGCGAAATTTTTCTACCCAAACTAATTTAAAAAGGTATTTCGAGGTATTTTCACGGCCGGTGACTTTTGGGTATTTCCACGTCACAGATACAATTCCAACTTTAAAGAAAATGGGTTGAGTGAAAGTGCTGTTATATGGAATCACGCTCTTTTCATTTTTTCATGAGCAACACACATAATATAGATTTATCCCTTGATTGCAACATGGAGGGTGTAATTGATTAAATATATCTAGTTGGATGAGAATTTGTTAAGGTCGTGAGTATATGCATTATGGGAATATTGTATGCGTAGTTTCAACGTAGTTTTTTCTCATTAAGACCTGTTTTATTTTATTAGTTTTCATTTTTCTGATTTTTTTATTATTATTTTCCTTGCTGTCAACAAGAAATTACTAGCAGTTGACAAACACTCTTGAAATGCCCCGCACCCATAGAGATTTCGTCTAATTTTTAACATCCTCAATACACTGCATCCAAGTTTAATTCAGTATCTTTCTTTTATGTTTCAGGTTTCAGCCTGTAATAAATAAAAACAAAAATGTCTGAATCATTTGTTATAAATCTCAGCATTACAGATTATGTAATCTTTGCCTTAATGTTATTCACTTCGGCTACGATAAGTATCTATTATGGATATTTTAAAAGTAAATCAAATTCAGTGGAAGATTACATGTTTGGCGGCAGGAATATGCCTGCGGTGCCTATATGTTTGTCAGTCGTGGCGAGGTAATGCTTCATATTTACTATATCATTGTATAACAGTATAATAGTAGAATTATCAGCTGAAATTATATAAATTATTTCAAAATTCATAAATAAAAATCAATATAATACTCTTTAAAATAATGCCTTTAAAGGTTTTATCTCTAACGAAATATCGTCAAATACATAAATCATGAACACTCACACAACTTTCTCTTACTGCAGTTTACAGAATTGTAAGTGACTAGACTTTCTTCAAACTTATAATATTTTTTTTAAATCTCCTGTTATATATCAATTACGGTCGCCAGGAGAGAGGGAGGGGTTGGATCTGACCACCCAACAGTTCAGTGATGACATCACGAACTGGCATGTGTCTTCGGAACCATCCTAAGGCACTGCCAGAGATGAAAGTTGCGGTAATGTTAACAAATGAAGATATTTTTCTTTATTGTTGCATCTTTCTCGCGAAATTTTTCCACATAAACTATAGGCACATCAGGTTCACCATCGACCCCTCCCCCCGTTGCAACAGAATCATTCCGGAACCCTCGGGAGACCGACTGGTAATGATTCCCTCAAGAACAGAATAGAATAGGGAATCTCTGACGGGAGAGGGGTGGAGGGTCTTGAGCGGATTTGAGGAGGTGCAGGAGGCTATAACAACGGCCTTCCAAGAAAACTGTTCGGAAAGGTCAAGACTACAGTGAGGATAGACACCAGGAAAGGTCTGGTGGAACAATCACCTTGAGAAACTGAGGGCTGAGGTGAGGAGACTATTCAATAGGGCCAAAGTTACCCAGAACTGGACCGTACATCGGAATGCCCTCACGCAGTACAATAAAGAAATTAGGAAAGCCAAAAGACGTTCGTGGAGGAGGTTTTGCGAGGAAATTGAGGACTCCCCCTCATAAGCCTGAAACCACAGAGCGATGGCCAAAGATGGCACTGCGAAGGAAGTGGGGTCCCTCCGGAAGGAGGACGGAACCTTCACTGTCTCCGAGGAGGAAAGCTTAGAGCTCCTCGCGGAGACGCACTTTCCAGGTTCATCCCGACTTGTAGGCCCAGAGATGGCGGGAGTCCTGGAGGAAAGGCATATTAGACCATCCCTAGAGGATTGGAAACTCGCCACTCTCATCACGAGGCCTAGCAAGGTCAAGTGTCAAACGGGATATACCCGGTCCTCATACAAAAAGGACTAGATATTCTTCTACCATACCTGTGTAGAATCTTTAGGGCATGTATAGCCCGAAGACATACACCGGTACAGTGGCGTAGTGTCAAGGTGCTCTACCTCCCCAAGGTGGGTAGAGTGTCTGACCTTTCGCCAGGCTCGTATAGACCGATTAGCTTATCCTCTTTCCTAAGTTAAGCTCTGGAAAGATTAGTGGACAGATAAGGGATTATGTCCTGTCTCTAAACCCCTTAAGTACCCGCCAATACGCTTATCAACCAGGTAGGTCGGCTAAGGCCGCACTGGATGATCTCAACAGGCTGCTATCAAAATCCTTGGAGGAAAAGGAAATTGCGGTCATTCAAATTGGACATTGAGGGCACATTCAATAATGTCTCGCGCAACTCGGTCATCAACTCTCTCTGTAAAAGAGGAGTACCAGCAGCGTTATGCGGCTGGATGGAGTCTGGCCTTAGTAATCGAATCAACATTTCTACTATACGCCAGACCACCTTAGGGTAAAAGTAGGGAGGGGTGTCCCCTTTGATGTGGAGACTAGTCGTTGATGACCTCCTCCATCAACTATCTGCGGATGGCTTTGACTGCCTAGGCTACGCAGACGATTTGGCGATTGTGGTAAGAGGTAAAACCCTACTACGATTCAGAGCGGGTGCAAGCAGCTCCTAACTTGGTCAGGAACTGGTGTAGGGAGGAAGACCTGTCCATAAATCCCCATAAAACCGTAATAGTTCCTTTCACATTACGCCACAAGTTGGAAGGCCTTAGACCACCATCACTTGGGTACACTCCGATTCCATTTGCGATGGAGGCTAAGTATCTTGGTGTAACTTTTGCCCGCAGACTGTCTTGGAATCAACATTGGCAAAATTTCACACAAGGCCAATGCGTCCTTTAGTAGGTGCAGACGGCTTTGCGGGAGAAACTGGGGCTTGCGCCCAAGTTTGACACTCTGGATCTATACACTAGGATCATCAGACCCATGGTCACATATGGGTCGGTGGTGTGGTGGAGCAAGACGCTGCAGAAGGGGGCGGCGGAAGGGCTGGGTGGGATCCAAAGGCATGCATGTCTGGGTTCCACGGGGGCAATGAAAACCACCCCGACTGCGGCGCTGGAAGTCCTCCTCAATTTGCCACCACTACACATCTCGTTCAAGGCGAAGCCAGAATGGGGATTCTGGATTTTAGGCACTTGCAGGGGCCGCCTCCCTTCACCTCTAGGCACCTCTAGGTTGATTGAGGAAATCAAGGCTGACCATCTTCTTGGAATGCCAACTGACAGGATGGTTCCTAGGTATCATTTCGAAAGGAACTTCCATATTGTTATACCGAGCAGAGGCGAATGGGACTGTGACCCCCCCTGTTCGGTAACTCGATCTGGTATACAGATGGATCCAAAACTCCGACTGGGGTCGGAGCTGGGGTCTACGGGGGCAGGCCTAAAGTTAAAATTAAGGCCAGCCTAGGGAAGTACGCCACGGTCTTTCAGGCTGAAGTCGTGGCGTTACAACTCTGCGCTAGGGAGATTATAAGCCAAGTTATAGTGGGTAGAAGAGTGGCCATATACTCCGACAGTCAGGCAGCCCTGGAGGCACTTTCTTCACACAAAATAGTCTCAAGACTGATGTGGGATAGCCTACTTGCCCTAACCGAGGTGGGTGCTCGGAACAAACTGACACTCGCCTGGGTGCCGGGACATGCGGGGTTTCAGGGAATGAAAGGGCGGATGCCCTAGCGAGGGAGGGTTTGCAGGATACCTTTATAGGCCCCGAACACTTCTGCGGCTTGTTCAGGAGCCTTATTCAAACTTCTATCAAAGGTTGGATAGAAGAACAGCGTCTACGTTGGTGGGAGAGAACACCACGACAGAGGCAGGCAAAGCCCTTTATCAAGAGACATTTGCCTAAATTTACCAAAGACCTACTGAGCCAGATTCGAAGGGATATAAGGTTAATTGTGGGTCTCCTAACAGGGCATTGTAGGCTGTATAGACACATGCACCACTTACAACTTGCAGATAGTGCGGTATGCCGATTCTGCAAGGCAGAGGAAGAAACCCCGGCGAACATCCTTTGTGACGGCCTGGCGAGGATAAGGTTTCTTCAATTGGGGACAGGCAATCCCGAAGCTATGAACTTCATGACGGAGCCGCTCTCAGCTTTGCTAGGATTGATTAGGAGGGCAAAGCTGGGGGGCTGTGCTATAATTTAAGGGGATCCACAATAGACCTCGCTTTGTAGGTTGCAGTGGAATGAGGCTCGCCCCTCCCTTACTAATCTAATTATATATCAATGGGAGAATCTGAACTTAATAAAATGACGTTTTGAGGAAAGCATAACCTCCCCCTTTCCCCAGGATCTTTAAATAAACATTCTCCAAGAAGTTTCCAACAAAAGTGATATGTCTCTGTATTCATAGTTAGTGTAACAAATTAAATGAAATCTGTTGATGTTTTTAGGGAGAAAATCGTAAAAACCTGAATAAACAGTTAAGTAGGAGAGGCACTTACGGTCAACCGATTTTGTTCAAACTTGGAATTTCGGCAACACATTTCATACAAACTAATATTATATAAACGATAGAATCGTATAATTAACTAATATAGATAGCACTTTAGAGAAAAACACAACCCCCACAGTCCCCATTAGTGCTTTTAAATGAATTTTTCTGGAGAAATGTTACAATAAAAGTTGTGCCTTTTTATTTACGTAGTTTATATAGTGATTTTAAAGGAAATCGGTTTCCAGAAAATCGCAAAAATTGTAAAATCAATTCAGTAAAGTGCTATTTCCGATTGAGGAATTTTGACAGATGACTTCCTGTTGGATATAATCTTGGCACACAAATGGATTGCCAAATTTGGACTTTCTACAATTTCGTTTTATGTTGCTTATGTTTCGTTGTATGTACTGTTCTCTCTCTCTCTCTCTCACACACACACATATATATATAATTTTCTTAAAACCACTTTTCGTACTGTGGGAACCTCAAAACTTATATTTCCGGTGAAAACTCGATATCGAAAATTTGACACGATCGCAATACTTTCTCTTACTAGGAGAGTAAGAGAAAGTAATATAAATGAAATGAAAACACAACTTTCTCTTGCTTCAATTATTACAAATCTGTATGCGTAAGATCTTCTAAGCTGGGAATTCTTACTAAACGCTTAGTTTCACCTTAAATAAGCCAGCCCAGATTTCAGCCAAATACAAGAGTACACTTTCCACGGTCAACTCATATAGTGAACAGTTTGAGGCCCAGATTCCACTTTTGGAAATCTGAAAATATTATTTAGAGCGGTATACAACAGAAAATGGTATGTGTGCGTGTCTGTGTGTGTGTCTAAGTGCGTGCGTGCGTGTGGTGTGCATGAGAATGAATAGCATAGCTCAAAAACGAAAAATCGTAGATAGTTCAAAGTTGATATTCCGTATAGATATCACCAGGGATCCGACAGTAGGTTGCCTGTCCAAATTCCTCAACCAAAAGTACCACTTTACCAGATAATTTTTTACTTTTTTGTGATTATCTCAAAAATGGCTTTAACGATTTTCTTCAAACTTGGCATATCAACTACACATACCAGCATCTACAACTTTTGCGTAAAAGATTTCTCTGGAAAAATTCATTTAAGGACACTTTTAGGAGAGCGGTGGGGGTGAGTTTTCCTCTAAAGTTATTTCAGTTTTCTATACAATTCTGCCATCAGAATAATATTAGTTAGAATTAAATATGTTGCTGAAATTCCGAGTTTGAATAATATCGGATGACAGTAAGTGCGTTTTTACAAAAACGAATTTTTTACTTTTCTGCTATTTCCTCTAAAACAGCTCCAACGTTTTTCTTTAAACTAGTATTTAAACTACACATATAAAGAGTTACAACTTTTATTTGTAACATTTCTCGTGAAAGTCATTTAAGGGGGTTTTTGGGGGAGTGGTGGTATTATGTTTTCTCTAAAGTGCTATTAGAGTTGATTATACAATTCTACGAGTACTATCTAAGCAAAATTAATTATAAATAAATACATAGATTGCTAAAATTCTGAGTTTCAAGAACATTAGTAAACTGGAAATGCTTTTTTACTGAACAGGTTTTTTCAGTTTTTGCTACTTTTTCCATAATAATACCGACGAGTTTCATTCAATTTGGCGTACTAACTATAAAATTTGTCAATCACAGTTTTGAAAACTGGAATAAGAGAAAGTTGTGCGAGTGTTTCATACCAGATTTTTTTATATTAACAGTTTAAAGCCTTCAGTATAATTAATTCTTTTAAAATGGAACTCAACACACTTAGGTTTTGCGTGTTTAGTATAACTGTGAATTAATATCTGGCAAGCTATTTATTATAATATGCTATTGTTCGAAACTCAAGTTCTTGACGGAAATGTAAATTTTCGAAGCTGTTACGTTCAATTTTTTATTTTCTATTATTTTAATGAATCTATTTTTTACTTTCTTATATATATGCATCTTAAATTCAACACGAAAAATCATACATGTTTTTTTGGTACAGTGTGCATATTTCATTTTAACCCAGAATTTTGTGCTTCAACCATGATTTTTCGTGTTAATTTTATGTGAATTATTGCATATTTAGGCGTGATGTTCTGAAGTAGGCATTGTTAATCAAAGTATATATATTGGCTTTTATATTAAGGGGTTTAGCTAATAAATTATAATATACGATATTTTGCCTCACTGACTCCGTTGTTGTTGTCGTTGAGTCCGCAGAGCTAAAAAGCATCAGAGACATTTTCCGTGATTGCCTGCTTTATTTTGTAGTCATCGACCGGTTTCGGGCGTTCGCCCATCATCAGGATGTCTTGATAAACAATGTGATTCACAGAGTGCTCAGAGCAAAATCAGATTAACAATAAAAAATAAAATAACTATAACAAAAAGTCAGTATAACTATAACAAAAAAATTGGCTTTCTGAGACGTGCACTATAAGCCTTCCCACATTGTTTTAAGCCTTTTTTTACTGAAGAACTGTACTCGTATTTTGAGAATCTTGTAATGGAACTATACATAATGGAATCTTGTTGGTCTTTCCTATACAATATTAGACAGTAGAGTTAAGCCCTTTTATTTATTTAAGTCTATAAAAGTTAATTTAAAGAATTAGGTATTTGGCTGTTAATTTTTTTTTTTTTTTGAAAACGTCTCCAACAATATTCTTTTATGAATATCTGCAGATGAGATTAGATTAGATTGGGGAATCACGCCTCATTCTACTGCTACCTTCCCTGGATCCCCTGGGTTATAGCACATCCCTCAGCTTCGCCCTCTTAATCAGGCCTAGCAAAGCTGAAAGTGGTTCCATCAAGAAGCTTCGGGATTGCTATCCCCAGTTGAAGAAACCTTGTCCTCGCCGGCGATGACCACAAAGGATGTGTCCCGGGGTTTCCTCCTCGGCTCTGCAGAAACGGCATAACGCGTTGTCTGCTAGTAGTAAATGTTGCATGTGCCTATTCAGCCTGCAATGGCCTGTTAGTAGATCCACTATTAGCCTTAAATCCCTTCGCCTATGGCTCACAGTAGAATCCTGGTGAATGTAGGTGAATGTCTTTTAACAAAGAATTTAGCCTGCCTCTGCCCTGGCGTACTTTCCCACTGTCGCAGACGCTGGTGTTCTACCCATTCCTTGAAGAAGCGTGAATGAGGCTCCTGGACAACCAGCAGAAGGGCTTGGGGCCTATATCCTTTGAGCCCTCTTTCGCAGGGCGTCTGCCCTTTCGTTGGCAAGGAACCCCGCATGACCCGGCACCCAGGCGAGTGCCAGCTTGTTCCGAGCACCCACCTCGGTTAGGGCAGATAGGCCTAGTCTTGAAGCCAATGTGAAGACGTGTTTTCAGGGCTACCTGACTATCGGATTATATGGCCACTCTTCTACCCTCTTTATAATCTCCTTAGCGCAGAGTTGTAACGCCACTGCAGACGCAAAAATTTAATACTTTTATTTAAAATATTTTCCCGGAGTTCTGGGAATCTGTAAACTTGGTTTTAATCTATAAACTGTCCATTCAGTTTGAAGAGTATATGTTTTGATAGGGGTTGATACAGCCCACTATAGTCCTTACATTCCTATGAAACCTTCCACCCTGAACCTATAAGTACAATTTTCGGCACCCAACAGTCTACAGATATTTGTTTATAATTTTCATTTTGAAGAAAATAAGAATTATATTAATTTAGGTCAGAGTAAGGTTTTCTTTCACATCTGTTTAAATTTTAGCTAGGACATAATATAGAATTTAACTACTAACTAATGCCTTTTTTAATAGAACATTTTTACTTTACAGTACAATGTCTAGTATATCATTCATTGCAGTGCCAAGGGAGGTTTACTATTATGGCACAGTATTAATATATATCGCTATTGGAGAGTTTATTACCTCAATATTTCTATACTTCTTTTATATACCTGTATTTTATAGTCATAAATTTATTTCAATATTTGAGGTAAGTTTCTAATTTTATTTACAAAATCAAATAAAATTTTTATTTTTTGTGACGGATGTCGTGAACTTGGTGAATTAATATTACTCAATTATCTTTTCCACCAACTATTCATCCACACATAAACTCATAGAAAATTATCACTGACATGTCAGATTATATAAATCAACTATAAATATAGATAATCACCAATCGGAGCGGGGTGAGGATTGAACATATTATCAATAACCGATTTTTCATGAGATAAGCAATTTTCATGAGATAAAGAAATTTATTTACAGTCACCCCCCCCTCTTACATTATGTTCATTTCCTAGGAACGAAGTATTAATTTCTAATAGTAAAATTATAGGGGTAGTCAACCTGGACCCTACTCCCCAATAGTGAGCGTTTCAAGTCTTCATGGCGAGGTTTAGTCCGATGCTGAAGCTACTTCCTGTTACCACCGCGCATCTGGACTCACTGGCAGAGCAGGTTGTACTGCACTGTAATGCGCACGATATGTACAAACTATTTGAAGATATTTTGAACTTGAAGATCGTATGCCTTATGGAATATCCTTTTACTGCAGGAGACTAATACACCAAGAAGAATTCCTAGAACTTAGATATGATGAATACAATATATATAATTTCGATAGGGGTGAATATAAAAACCTATGGCTGAATAAATATATGCCTACGTTATATCCAAATAGGTGGGAAATGATATTCAGTTTATTGATAGCTTTCATTGATGTCAGTGCCTGTGAGGCAGGAATAGATGTATTGTATGTATGAATCCAATTTGACGAAAAAAAAAAAAATTTGCTAATTAGAATTTGAAGACTCACAGTTAGAGAAAATGATCTAATGTTTCGCAATAGTTTGTCCTTCCTTTTACTTTTTCTCAATGTCCAAATATCAAACTAAAATATAATAATTAAAGAATATGTGATTGGGTCCACAATGCTCGATCGCATCTGGTATTTTATCAGTCGTAGTATGCATATTTCTTATATTCTTGACGGGTTTCGGATTTTCACACATCGCCAGAGTAAGATATAAAGTTCGAGTAGAGAGTTCACTTTAACGCAGTGTTTCTGGAAATACAATCAACATGCTAACAAGTGTCGAGTGCAACAGAAATATTGCATTGAAGTGAACTCTCTACACGAACTTGATAAATTTACTCTGACGATGGATGAAATTCCGAAACTGGAAAAAGAAGCATGCATGCTACGACGGATACAGTACCAGATAATAATTAACCTTGTCAATTTATATTCATAATGTTATATTTCCATACTATGTCATTTCCATAATTATAGTTATTATATTTATGTTTAGTATACAGAAAGGAGATATGGTAAAATAGCTCGTAGTTTAGGATCTATAGTGTATGCAGTGATGCAGGTAATACTCAACTAATGACCAATTACTTTTTTTTCAATACTATATAGTATGCTTAAGATAAAACATAAGATAAGATGATATTTAAGTCGTCAAATAGATAAACGCTAGTCAATAAATGAATTGATATCTAGAAGGCTAACGACGTTTTTGTTTTATTTTATTTTTTTGGAGTAATAACTAGAAAAAGAAATTAATTACAATTATAAATATTGCACTTTAGAAAATGACTATCCTTTCAATTCACCAATAGTTAATTCGGTGTTACTACATATTTATGTCCTTCCTGCATGTAATTATTTTAAAATGAACAACTTTGGATTTAATTAATTTTAAAAGGTATTACCTTCCAATTAAATTAATGACAAATCTATACCCTTATTTATATACTTGGACTATATAGAATCTACTGAAACATATTATTGTTTAGTTCTATTTTAAGATATACTGGTCCTGATAATTACAGCTGATTGACTTCTTATTTTGATCAAGTATTGTAACAAAACAATTTACCAAATATTATAGTATATTATTTTGCATTTAAAATAGAATATTTATTATGTAATTATATCTTAATTCCTTGTTTTGCAGATATTTTATTCATTAATAACAATGTTTGCGTCCTGTTCGGCAATGTCACAAGGTAAGGAATCTGATACGTACACCTAATTTTTGGAACCGACTTTATCAGAACTAGATTAGTTCTATTTCTTCATTTCGCGCGCGTCAATATCCGAGGCCATTGGCGCCTGGGGTCTTCCCAGTGCGCTGTTGGCCTCCAGGCAGTGTTCTCTTGGTACAGACAGCACGCTACTCAATCACTGCTAGGGGAATCTGCCACAGCTACGCTACCGCAAGGGGAATCTGTTTCTTGCAGTTACTTGGGAAGTAGCGACCCCACGAGCTCAGTACTCCATGCACTTCATCAGAACAGTACAGAAGACACTTAAACTACATATTACCCTTTAAGACAAGGACAAATACAGTATCCAAACAAGGGAGAAGGAAGGGATTAGCTCAGTAGTAGCGCGCTGGACTAGCAACGCGGAGGTCCCGGATTCGAATCCAGCATGCTGCCCTTAGATTTTCTCTTCCTAGGATCCTCTACAGCTGACTGTCCGGTGATGGGCAGTGATGTCTGTAGCTAGAGAGCACTGCTCGGAGGCCGGCAGCGCCTGATTAGGCTTCGGGGGACCAATAGGTCTTTCAGGTCGCAGTACAATAGTTCCCTGTAACAATCGACTCAACCAACGCACAGGGTTGTCTAAGGCGGGAAAATCTAACGGTGGTACGGTTTGATTTGAAAACAGGACTTACGCCTTTCAAATTCCAGAGCGCTACCACTGGGCTAATCCCGCTTCTGGGTTCAAATTACAATGTGATGGTCGGAATAATCTAATTGGATTAGTGAACGATTTAGTCTAACTAAATGTAAAAGATTGGTTGGAAGATCAAAAAATTAAACTGTATGTAATGGGGCTGATGGAAGGTTAGAGATTAAACTAAATTAACGGGCCGATCGAAAAGAGTAAATTAAATATAATGGGGTTGATCGGACTGTGTATAGAGCAAACTAAATGAAAGGGGAATTTGTCGGAAGGTACCATATTAATTGCATGGGATTAGTTGGTGAAAAGAGTTAAACTAAAACTAATAGTAAAGTAAAGTAAAGTAAAGCCTATTTTTTCAGGCGGGCTTAACGTCCAACTACCAAATTAGGTGTCATGGACGGCTAAAACTAATAGAATTAGTTGGAATAATTAGAAAATGAACCGTTTTAGTCTTAACCTTTGGTTGAGTTAAGTTAAATTGACTTATTCCTATTTCTCTTGTTTCAGTGACCCCAATACCTTTCAATATTTTGACTCCATCACTTTGCATCCTCTGTACTTTATACTCTGTATTGGTAAGTATATACAGTTTCTTTGAAACTTTAGTACAACTATGCTTCGGTTACAAGTTGGAGATGTAACCCGAAAATTTATTCGTTGTTTGTACAATTGTCATATGCGAGTTTGTCTCTATGGATATTTATTGCTAAAATCACCACATTTAGTAAAGGTAAAAAGGCTTAAGCCATAGGTCTATACCCTCAATTGGGTAGGCTTAGCCAAGTATGCCACAAAGTATGGCTATAATACTTTGAGCTACGTAGATATTAAAAAAGAATCTACAAAAGATAATCTGGCCACAATTGAGGCTATAATAGCCTCAACAAGTGTATGCCAACTTGTTGTGGGACTGTATTCAACCTGTCTGTGTCTCTCTCTCTCTTCCAGTTGGGCAACTCGAATATATTCATTTTATCCTCGGAACCAGGACAACAGCTAATATAGACAAAGAAAAAACGACCGATCAGGTTTTAGTAAAACATTCACGGATCAATAACCTTAGGATTAGTTTTGAAGCAAATCATTGATACGGAGGGAGAAGGTATTTATATATTAAGCGTCCCTCTCAACTAAGCTGCTTAATCAAGGCCATAGAGGCTTTAAGATTTGTAGTCGATTTGTTGCATACCTAAGAAACAAGTAAGCCTACTGGGTCTGACTAACAGTGGTCACTGCAGATTGTGCTTTACTGAGGAAGAGATACTCTACATTTATCTATTTCTGGCAATGCGAAATTCCTCACCTTTCAGGAAAACTTTCAAGCGACTCTGGGGACAGCTTGAAAGTACAAGACTTACGAATATGCTCTGAGCCAGTTTTAAAGTTAGTTACCGGAAAGTGTTCCCAAAAGTACCTTTTGTGCCGCAGTGAGTGCGACCACTGCGTTGCAATATATTATAATATTATAAGTACCATATTTATATTATTCAAAAACTGCAAACAAGAAGCAATAAATACAGTTGCTAACAGTTTGTAATATTGAGCGGAGTGGGCGTGAGTGTGGAAGTGGCTAGAAGGAAGTGGCGGATGGGATTACAAAATTCCTGGGCAGATTGCTTCTCTTCCTCTGTCAGGAGGCCTTTTGGCAAATGGCATTTTTAAAGTTTGGTTGTATCTGCATTCAAGGAGGCTGTGGTCAAGGAGTATCTGAAATGAATCAAACTATTCATCTATTATCGACATAATCTTCTATACATGTTCCATCTCACTCTACTAGGATTTTTTTTTATGTCGGCCATAAAAAAATGCTTTGTTTCCACTTAGTGAAACATGACGATACAAAATGACTTCTTTATGGGCTCAAACAGAAAGAAATCTAATGGTTTCAGATCCGGGATGGCGGCTATGGGAGAATTTCCCAACATAATTTTTCGTAAGTGTGAGACTACTAATATATGTAATTTTGGCACTCTATATGTATTGTAAACATTTAAGGTTGTATTCCCGTAAAATTAATTAATAAAAAAAATACTAATTCTTCCCTTTCCAAACCAAGTCACTTTTCTTTTTATTCGGTATTTATCCGAATTCAAATTTGCCGCCGTCAGAATATAATAATATCAATCTATAGGCTGTGTCCTAAATGTAGAGAGGTGGTAGTCCCTTTTATTACCCTCTCCAGTCAATCACTCTAAAGTACTCGTACAAGGCAGGTATGTGTGCAAATGTAATTTGTCTATTCAATTTAGACCACTTCCGCTTTCCTTACGTGAAAACCCAAGTTTTGCCACTTCTGGTTTTCCTTGGGGTTAGTGTTATTAAGTGAGTCACTCGTAAACACTCGGACAAGCTAGTTGTATGTTGCGGCACAGTCTACTTGTACAGTTTAGATCACTTCCGCTTTCCTTATACGTGAAAACCCAAGAATTGGCACTTCTGGTTTTCCTCGGGGATAGTGTAAATAAGTTGGTCTCTTGTCGAGTGAGTGTCTCCTGATTCTCCCGGCCTGCTAAGGTTTATGTATAAGCACATGGTCTACTTTCGGTTGCTTCTCCGGCCTTGCAGTTTCCAGGAGCCCGTTTAAATAATTTGTCAAGATTCATCAGCCAAGCAGCATTGTGTGGATCAAGACTCTGGAGTTACAGGCACATAAGGTCCTATTTCCTTTTCCTATTTTCCACTTCCTTGATCCCCGAATATAGGCTAAAGGACTTGAGTCGATCCGCACTAATGTTAAGGTTTCTGCGTTTAAGGTAAGCGCCATTCTTTTGGCTTGTTGAAGATTTATATATATATATATATTGAATAAAGAGAGAGCAAATGGACTCATATAATATGAACAAAATAAATATGAAATCAAATTTAAAATATGTAGCGAAAATATTTATTATCTTCAACATATAATATATATATATGTTGAATATATATATATATATATATAGTCCACTTAATATTTTCACCCCCTTTTTATTTTCTTTTATTTTTTTTATTTCTTGTTTTTTACTATTGATATTGAATTTCATTTATTCGCCAATAGAATGAGTTTCATTCCTCATCACGCCTGTTCTCCTGAATGCAGCATAATAGCGAAATTCAAGTGACGGAGTTGAAAATGTCGGTTGGTCGATCCGCACCAATCAGATCGGTCACACATGTGCGGCCACTTTTGAACTGATCAACTCATTATAGAAGTTCGCACGATTCCTACTATTTACACCTGTTGCTTAAGCATTCGGTAGTAAATTTTAGAAAGTCGAAATCGTATCATTTAGAGGACTTGCCATCGTTGAATGAGTTAATTGAGTTGTGTACAGCGAAACATCTGTTTTAGAGTGATGAAATGGTTGCCAAGTTACTATACTGAAAGTGTTGTCCTCAAATAGTTCTTCTTTAAATCCTAATTCTTTGCCCCTTTACTTATTTAATGACCCTCTTATTTGTAAAATCAATAGATATTGATATCTATTTATAACATTGATATTGTTTATTGTCCTTCCGACCTAACAGGGTGGACTACGGGGTGTAGTCTGGGCCGATGTCTTACAGGCACTCATCATGTTTGCTTCATTAATCACATTAAACATCGTTGGATTTCTAAATATAAACAGTGAAGAAAGTTTAAGAAATATCCTGTACAGAGGAGGAAGATGGAATCATTTTGAGTAAGCAATCATCCCTTAATTACGAACTAAACGAAGTGAATAATAAATGTTTTTCCTGGTACTTTCTGGGAGAACGGTAGGGTTTAGCTTTCCTCCAAACTTTAGAGTCTAAAGTATCATGTAGGTGCAATGTATGGTCTGCCTCCCATATAATATTAAGAAAATATTATATGAAAAGATATTAAGAAAAAATATTAATATAAATAGTAATAAGTAGTAAATAGGAATAATAGAAATAATAGCAGTAATAATAAATAGTAATAATAATTAGTAATAAATAGTAATAAAATAGTATTAATAGAAATAATATTAATATAAAAATATTAAGAAAATATAATATTGAAGAAAATCAGTTAACCGGAAGGGCAAATTTAGGTAATTGAGTTTCTGAATTTTCCCGAAAGCGGTTTTTCTTTAAACTTGGAATGCTAACTGCACATATATCAACTTGTCAATATTGATTTAAAGCGGCAGAATTTTAGGTCAAATGTTATGTGAATTTGGTTTAGTATTATTGGCCTTCTCTTCTGGACAATAGAATATAACTTCTTTTACTTCCCTGGGTAGGTGGGACTTCCCCCTATCGCCTCCAGAATTATTTAGGATAAATGAGGAAAAATTAGAGGTATAATAAAACTTTGTCACAACAAATATAATTGTATTAATAGTAGCAAGAAAAAGTCATTTCACATCAGTTGAAACTATATAAATATTTATAACATAATCTGTGTTGTTGAAAGAACTTCCAACTTCAGAACAACTAGATGTTCAGAATGTAGTATTAAAATAAAATAAAGGATATTCATTATCAAATTTATTTATTTTATCATTTTATTACAGATTTGATCCGAGTCCATTTTCAAGATATTCTATGTTGTCCACAGTTTTATCCGCCATTGGATTAGGTTTATTTAACACCTGTACAAATCAGGGCACCATGCAAAGATATATGTCACTGTCATCTTTTAGAAAAGTTAAACTGTAAGTAGGTTATATACTCTTACTAATAGAATTTGTTAATAACTCCATATTTTTAACGCGATATTAGATACTCTTTTGTGCTCAGTTGCTCACCGCATAGTTTACTCACTCTATGATGCTCGATTTGCTAATGCCAGTTTATTAACTTCATGTTACTGGATGCACAGTATACTCATTCACAAAACTTATAAAACGTTCTTAAAATAACGAATATAATTATTTAAACTTTTTAGAAAAACCAATCGTATTAATACTGTTATGTAGTTTAGCTACACACTGGTCACATTCTTACATAACCAAAAAACCTACACGTCACAATATCAAGTTACCATATTACAGATTTGATTAAACTGTCGAATAATGTAGGGAGGCAGAGATGATTTTCTTACACCACCAAATGGAAGTCTCAGTTCACATATTTAATGCATGATTCATTCCATTATTCTCACTTCACATATTACTCTCTTCACAATACTCAATTACCACTCGGTCTAATTTATTTATGCAGCAATGCTCTCAATGACCCATTTTACAATTTACTCACTTTCGATGCTCAATGACTCACTTCACAGCTTATACACTCCGCCATCTATTAATTACTCACTCTCACCAAGCAATGTTTACTTACTCATTCCAGTTTCTTCCCTCCATCATGCACATTCATTTACTCCGTCGTGTCACAGTACTAATTTCGAGTATACATCACTCTACGATGATCAATCACTTCACAGTTTACACACGCCGCGATGCCCAATTCAAAATCCGTGTTTCCAATTAACCAGGAGCTATTAATTTATTTGTCTCCTTTTTTTTCTATTTGCTTAATCCAATAAATTAACATTTCAAACTAATTTTATATCTCATGTTTCAGAGTAATCATTTTTTCTGCATTGTCAAATTTATTGTTTTTAGTATCAATAGTTATATTAGGAACTATAATATACGGCACATACTATAATTGTGATCCAGTTTTAAGTAAGGTAATTATTAATATTAATTTACATAGATTTAATAACTTTATTAGTTTATCTTAATTGATTCATGTTTGTTTATAGAGATTAAATGACTCCAATCATTTTATGATATATTATGCTTTGGAAACCGGAAAAAAGATATCCGGAGTTACTGGTCTTTTAATAGGGGGAATTCTTTCGGCAGCACTCAGGTTGGTTTCAATTTAATAAACTGTGTTTTCCTAGTCCCTTTTTGAAAAAGAGCTTTATTAACTTTATCACTCTGCAGTTCTATGTCGACAATGATAAACAGTATTGCCGGTAATATATTTGATGATGTAGTGAAACCAGCGTTACCATGGGAACTGAATGACAAACACACTAATTATTGTATTAAAACGATTGCATTATTCTTTGGACTTGTTGTAACTTTTGGCACTTTTGCTGTTGATGCAACCGGTGGTATTTATCAAGTGTGTAGATATTTTAGTATCTATTATTATTTCATTATAGGAAAATAGTATTAGACTGACTTCTATTTTTCTGTTTAGGTGTTCAGAACGATGACAAGTCTTACAGGAGGTCTGATCGTGTTTATTTTTGGATTCGGTATCTTCTTCAGAAAAGCTAATACAAAGGTACATATGTTATTCATACTTGATGCAAATTTGAGGAGTATTTGAGTCTGACATACTTAATATAATTTAACTAACACAAAAGTTTCAGATGAAATGGTTAAGCAGTCGCTTATTGCTTTTCGCGATTCGGTTTTGCCGGGTTCAGAAGCTAGAATGCTAAACCTCTTGATCTATTTTTCTATCAAAAACTCTAAAGTATTCGGTTTGAGACCGCGTCAGTAGTTTGTTATTCAATTGACGATCCGCCCATATAGCAATGAGCTACTTCAGAGTTGTGTCGCCTGATTCCTGATGATCATATTATCTTAGCTAAGGCCAATTTTCTTGAATTACACCGAATCATTGTCCTTCAATATGTTATACTTGTATTCAGCAAGAGATTTAATTTCGAACTTTTAAGAGATGTCGACCTTTAGGCTGGAATTGCCGATGAGCAGAAGGAATGGACTGCAAAGACAATACTGAAGTAGAAGAACACCCTGTGGTGGCCCTGGTAACTTACCAAGAGGTAAAAAATGACAACCTTGTACAATAGAAAAGGACAATTTGCTACTCCCTAATGTTTGGCTAATTAGATTTTTACACTCCAGACTGCTGCAGTAACTTGCAAAACTAGTTTTTTGGCATCATCAGAATGGCGCGCTAGCCCCTACTAATAGACAGTGGGTAGGAAATCGAAAATTAAAATATAATTATTATTAGAGAAGGGATAAGCTCAGAGGCAGCACGCTGGACTCCCTACAATAACTAATACAAGAAAAGGGATTTGACTCAGTGCTAGCCTTCTGAGCCGGAACGGAAAGTTTTGGATTCGAATGTAGGTTATTAGCAGATTAATTAGAATAGATAAAGGGGGAGGCGAGTCTCTTTCCTCCGCGACCTTCACTAAAAGGTTTATTGTGGATCCGCTGTGGTTATAGCACATCCCTCAGCTTCGCCCTCTTGATCTTAGCAAGATTAAAAGCGGCTCATCTAGGTTATACTAGGGTCCTTGTTGACTGTAACAAGAGAGCATTGCCCAGATCCAGCCGTGCATTAGCGCCAATGACTAGGATGTTGATGCATTTTTAATAAAAATAACAATAACAATTCCAGGGTGTTATTGCTGGTTCCATAGCTGGTTTAATTGTAACAACCTGGCTGGGTATTGGAATACAAGTTGCTGTGTCTAGTGGAAAAATTAAATATCTTACAAAAGTAGTAACCAATGAAGGCTGTCAACTCAACTCGACCTTTGGATATACATCGGAATTTAAGTAATTTTTTATAATAACTTTTAATAGTATAGATAACCGGTTATTTAGATTAACATGTGCTCAATAAGTAGCATGGAGCAATGACCCATATTTTTCCTGTTACAGCATTACAACTATAGGTTATGTTGGCAGAGTCCCAGTAATTTTTGATGAAGATTTATTATATGCATATAGAATTTCTTATAATTATTTAATTGTAATAAGCGTCGCCGTGAGCGCTACCGTCGGCACCATAGTCAGCATGTTTACACATACTGAAGAGCCGATTGACGAGAATCTGATAACACCATTATTAAGGAAGAAAGTTAGTAATAGAGACTATTGTCAGCATGATGAAAAAATTAATAACACAAATAATGATGAAATGAAAGAATTGACCCAATCAGAATGATATAAATTAGCTTGTAAAATCGTAATTTATTTTCATACTTCATATATTTACATAAAAAGTAAAGTTGTTAAACTTGATATTCTTCTTATGTTTCTGTCTAAATATTATGTATTTCTTTTATAGAGTTTTAATTTATTTAAATTGTATTTTTAAACGATATTTATCCAAGTTTACAATAAAACAATTTCTTTATCTTTAATTTTTGCTTATTACTCTTCCATATTTACTTTCTCTTACTGTAAAGGTGTGTTTTTCATTTCTCAGATTTTCGAAATAGAATTTTCAGCAGAAATACAAGTTGTGAGGTGTCTTGACTATGGAGAAAATGTTTTCAATGAATTGTCTATATGTGGTATGTGTGAACAAAGGATCTTAAGAAGGAAACAGTCAGGAATATCATGTTATATTCATTTAAGGTAGCGCTACCAAATACGACAAAAGGTGGTGAAAATCCATCAACCAGAAGTGCGAATTTACTGATTTTTTTTTTTCATTTTTTCGCGTGAACCTAAAAAATGGCACCACGAATTCTTTTTTTAAACTTGCTCTACCAACCACACTCATAATTGCCTATCGCTCTTGTTTGAAGCAATTCTCCAGGAAAATTATATTTTGGGAGGTTCTCAGGTAGCAGCAACGTTAAACTTTACTTTAACAGATCACTTCAGTACAATGTATGGTTCTGCAATACTGTATAATATTAAGATCAATTAGTAACACTGCAAGAATTCCAAATTTGGCGAACATTTTTGGAAGGTCATCTGCAAATCCGGTCAGAATAATGGGATCGTTGCCTTCCTACAGAGTATATCTAAACTGGATGGCCTTCTGGGGATCGCAAATTTCTCTGAACAAGTGATCGATAGGAAAGTTAAACTTGGTAGAGGAGAGATAATATAAAATTGAAGACAAACAAACATTTATTAAAAGATTATAAGTTAGGAGAAAATTTGTCTCTTAAATCTTGTGAACTGCAGTAAGAGAAAGTTGTGTGAGTTTTTCACACATGAAGTTTTCAAATGTTTTGTCTTTGATTGGCTTATATTCTAAAGATATCAAATTGCATTGTATCTATTTTATAACATACACATACTGAAACAAAACAAAATAATAATTTTGCCTTAGGAAAGATAATAAAATTATCGAAACATTGGAATAAATTCTTTTTTCTCTCACTCTCTGGTCGAGACTTCTAAGAATATATTTAAAGAATAATACTGGTTGCCTGTGTCACCACTGTGTGATGGTTAATCGTGGAGAATTACATTATGTTGGATAGGTAGAGTGAGCTTTACAAACTCTTGTGTATGTTATAAATAAAACTGTATTTGATTTTGTGCTTATAATAGCGTGTAATTTAATTATTCTGTATTGTAATATACTTTGAATAATAATTCTGTTGAACATAATTACAAATTAAATTACAGTTATAGGTAAAGTGAAGGATGGCAGAGAAAGGCAAGAAAAAATTAAATAAGCAAAAAATTCGTTGGCTGGGGCTAGAGAAGAAACTTTTTTAAAAATAAAAATAAAACAAGGGCCAAACATAATTATTGTTTACATTGCTAAGAAACAATTGTTTGTCCTTTTTTTTTTTAATTTAATGCGCGTCAACATCTATTTATTGGCGTCTGAGACTTCTAAGTGCGCTGCCGGCCTCCGGACAGAGGCTAATGTTTGTGGCCTGTTCGACTGTGACACAAGGTAAAAAATTTCTTATACATACATACCTAATTAAAGGCTAAAGAACCGACAATGTCGGTTCAAATATATTGATTCGAATTGTCCTGGGATTGTTGGAATATGAGAAAAAGTAAACTGATTTAATGGAATGGATGAAGGATGGAAAAAAGTTAACTAAAAGTAAAGGGACTGGTTCTAAGTTGAAAAGAGTTAAATATGTGTTGGCTCTGCAATGCCGGACATCTAAGAATTTATCCGTCATAGTATGCTCCATTTTGTGGATTCTGATCGGTTTCGGAGATTTTCATCCATCGTCAAAGTAAGGTATGCAATAAATTCGTCTAGATAGATGGCAAACGATAATGTGATTTGTGATATAAACATATACTTTAAGTCATCTCTCTACACGAACAGATTGCAAACCTTACTCTGACAATAGATGTAAATCCGAAAACGGTCAGAACCAACAAAATGAAACATCTATGGCGTAAAAAATCATAGAAATACAAAGGGATTTGTTGGAAGCTGAAATAAGTCAACTATTAATTGATGCCTGTTTACATTGTTGACATTACTTATTCTACTTCAAACCTATCAGGGTGGATTACGAGGTGGGTCTGACCGATGTATTACAGGCACTCTTCATGTATGTTTCACTAATCACATTAAACATCACTGGATTTCTGAATATAAATAGTGAAGAAAGTTTTGGAAATATTCTTCATAAAGGAGGAAGATGGAATCATTTTTAATAAGCAGTCTTTCGTTTACTTAGAAACTAAGTGAAATGGGTTAGTAAATTACTTTATCATGTTACTGTCACTAAGTAGAATGTAATGAAACCAATAGCCAGCAAATTTTCCACATTCAACGGTTTTATTAGCAACTACATGGAGGCGTCATCAATGCACTATCAAGCGCACGTCAACGACGCATTACATCGGGCGAACGGGCTCCAATGATTATAGCCCATCTCTCAACTAGAAGTTGCCTTTATGGTCAATCACCAACTCAGTTAAGAGTGTAAATCAGTATCCAAATCAAGATTCAGTACGTTTCTACTGAAGTTATTCAATTTATACGATTTTATCCGTAAAAGCAGCGATGGATTTCATTAAAGGTGTTATACCAACTACGATTACAGAGACCGGTCACTTTAACTGAGTTTTTTTTTTGACAAAGTTCATTTAAAGGATTTTTAGGGGAGGAGAGTGTATGGTTTCCACTAAAAACTCAATTTATTTTTAGATTCTCCAATTAATAAAATCTGAAGACAAGCAATTTAAGGAAAATTAGTCATTTAAGTCTGTGTAAACTGCAGTAAGAGAAAAGCGTGCGAGTGTTTCACGCCAGTTTTTTTATCGTAGATTTGATCAGAGTCCATTTTCAAGATATTCTATGTTGTCCGCATTTTTATCCCCTCTTGGAATAGGTTTATTTAAAACTTGTACAAATCAGGGCACCATGCAACAGGGAACATTTCACACTGCTCAGTGACATTCACCAAGGTATAAAACGTTTTTAAAACAGAGAATAAAATTATTTAAACTTAATAGAAAACCATTTATTAAAACACAAGTAGGAAGCTATACCACTTTGATCACATTGTTATGATTATCAAAAAATGGGACACCTCACAAAATCATGGTAACAATATCGATTCGATAAAAATCGGATTGAACAGATCCTAGTTATACGAACAAATGGTTTACACATTCCACAATATTTGGCTTTCCACTCCATGATTCACAATTATTAACTTATACTAAAGTATTTGTGGACCGTTGATGAATTATGTTACGAAAAAATTTGGTGAGGAGCGGTCAAGAAAGAAACATTCAATTATGCAAAGTTTCTACAGAGTTTCCGGTCTTTATGAAGGCTTTAATCTAAAAAACAGTACAATGACGAACCACAATGCATTAATAAAATGTAAAAGTGTAGAACAATAATAACCTAAATTTTTTTTGAATAAAAATAATACTGAACTTACATATAGAAAATAGTGAAGATGAGAAACAATTTTGGCTGGAACTTTGAAAAAATACTCATTTGTTACACCACAGAAACTTAAATAAAGGAAAATTAAAAGTTAGTAGTTTCTTGTCTTAAATCATTTACAGAAGTGAAAGTTGGAATGAATAAACAAAGAAGTGTAAGGGATTCGTGGACATTTTTAGGAGTAGGGTAGTTGAAAGGGAATTCTAGAAGGTCATGTCACGAAAAAAACCGTTATACAAAGCGGACAAATGATTGGTATCATTTCGAAAATTAACAGAAATTTTTTTTTGTATATATGTCATTTCTAACGTTATTTCTTTTTTCCTATTAGTTTCTTTTGTTCGTATTTTTGTTTTAGAAAAATCAAATTTATGATTTTTTTCCCCTAAAATGTTTCGTCAGTGAGGTAATGTTGTCTTTGTCATTTTTATTTCTGCAATCGTATTCATGTTGGTACAATCTGTTTTTTAAGTATTGGGTAGTTTGACCAACATAAATACCTGGACATGTGTACAGTCTGATCTGGTAAACGAGGCCTGATTGTAATTTGTTGGGAGTAAGGTCTTTAAGTTTGCTGTATAACTTCTTAATAGTGTTAGTGCATTTGTGGGCTAAAATTATACTAGAGCGTCTGAAAATTTTAGACATTTTCTGAGACAGTTTGTTAATGTATGTCAAGGAATGGGATTAAAATCAACTTTCAATTTTGCTTTTTTTATGTTTCTGTGATGAAATGTGTTTATGTTTTGTGAAATGTGTATGTTTCAATGTTCCACTCAAAATTATTTCTTCACATCTTCACGATTATCTATATGTAAGTTCAGTATTATTTTTATTCAAAAAAATTTTAGTTATTTTATACTTTTACATTTTTACTGTGGTTTCTTATTGTGGCATTGTGGTTCCTCATTGTATTGTTTTTTAGATTAAAGCCTTGCTAAAGACAGAAACTCTGTCCAAACTTTGGCATAATTGAATATTTCTTTCTTGATCGATCCTCACCATATTTCTTCGTAACATTATTTACTTGCTTTACAGGTCTGAATTTCCCATTGCAATTTCGATGCTCAATCCGTTACCGTCACCGTTTACTCACTCAATGATACTCAACAGATATATGGTCGGAGAGCAAAACCAGGTTATAAGATGCACTGTCTCGAATAGACGAATTATACCTCACTGGAGGTTTAGATTATTTGGCTGACGAGCAGAAAGAAGATCAGGAATGAAGAGCAGAAAGAACTAGAAAATCAAAGCAATTTATGTCTCAAGTGGGTAAACCGGGAACCAATAAACCTGTGCTCTGTGAGACAACAGCAAACAAAACCCGAGTATATTTACCAGGGTCACTACGCAGAAATATTTTCGACGCGTTACACGGACTTAGCCATCCAGGAGTTCGCGCTTCCCGTAGGTTAAAGGAAAGGAAGTATTTTTGGCCTACTATGAAAAAGGAGCAAGATGTTGCATTGCCTGCCAGAGATCTAAAATAACTAGACATACAGTTACAGAACCAAGATTGTTTACACGATTCGAATGTGTTCATATGGACTTGATAGCCCTTTTCCTTCTTCAAATGGTAAAACCTATAGCGTAACCATGGTCAACCTTTTCACCCGCTGGCCCGAGGCAATGCCATTAGAAAATATTACTGCGGGAACTGTAGCTGCAGCTTTTTACAAGAGTGGGATTAGCAAATTCGGCGTACCCAATAAACTGACCACAGACCAAGGAAGGCAATTCGAGTGCGAACTTTTTCAACACCTTTCTGACTTCCTGGGGATGCAGAGAATTCGTGCAACAACTTATCATCCTGAGTCTAACGGATGCATGGAGAGATGGCACAGAACTTTAAAGACCGCACTAACATCAAATATGGATACTTCAAACTGGACTAATCTTTCACAGTCATGCGTGAAGAACAGGTTTTAGTGTGGCTGAAGCTGTTTATGGTCAAACATTGCGATTACCGGGAGAATTTGTGTTACCCTCATTCACAACTTCTAACATTATTGGCTTAGTACAACAATCAAAGCAAACAATGTCCAGTTTCAGCCAGCTTCATTCCGAAGCAGTAATAGGAATATTTCTTTGCATCAAGTATTGGACACTTGTACTCACATGTTTTTAAGGAATGATCGGATAAGGAAAGCCTTGACACCCCCTTATTCAGGACCATATCGAGTAGTCAATAGAACCGACGAGTTATGCACACTACAACTCCCAAATCAAGAAGTCCCCGTCTCTCGTGACAGAGTCAAACCAGCTTTTATTCTGGCAGAAGCAGAAGAAGCGAGCACTAAAACTACAACCCAGCAAGTCAACAAGGAAACGCAAAGCAGGTATGGACGGCGTATCCGACCAAATGTGCGTTTTTTAGACGCAGCTATTTATTGGGGGCTACCACAGAATAAATAACTGCTTGAACATTGATGGAAGAATCGCTTATTCAGCTCAGTTACAACTGCCTATGCTCTAAAGGGAATGAGACTTTTTTAGAAAATGGCTGCATAGTGTAAACTGTGTGTGTGCTCTAGAGTTTTTTTTGGAATAGGTAGTACAAACAAAAAATGACATTGTGCAGATTTGAGCGGATACTTGTTTAAATTATAAGGTAAGCAAGCTCGCTATATTTCAATAATTAAAGTGGCCAGTTGAGAAATTTATATATTTTAGAAACTCAAAATACCATGTGGCATGTAACTTTTTGTAACAATAAACAAATATTGCCTAAAAAGTATCACTTTTAATTACCATAAACCATTAAATACATCTCTCCATCATCAACGTAGTTAAGTATAAACTGTATGTTTAGTTAAATTGCAAATTTAACCTTTTCAAATTGAAAATTGAAAATTTTGCCTTTTCAAATGGTGATATTTGGAGTAAGAGAAAGACTTTGAATGTTTCAAACTGGAGTTTATTTTTACTTCAGTTTTCCACTCTTTTCTTAAAAATGGCTTCAATTATTATTCTTTAAACATCCCACTCCAACTATACCACATACATGCAAGCGTAAAACTTTTATTGGAAACATTTCCTTAAAGTATTACTACAAAAACTTAGCAGATCTGTTAAGTTGACAGGCTAGGAAAGAATTTGAAATTTAACCCGCGATTCATGGCGTGCTACGCATGCAGGCGGCAGTTATTTTTTCTTTCATTTTTTGAGGCGCCACCAGATTTTGTAGAAGAATAAATTTTAAAAAAGTCTTAGAAACATTTCTTTTTCTTTAAGCTCCATGTTCAAGCTTACAATCAGAAGCTTGCAACGATTGAATTCTTCTGCCTTTCTTTTTTTCTCTCTCTTACTGCTGTAAGAGGAAGTATTTTTAGATCGTGTCAAATTTTCTGTATCGAGTTTTCACTTTTTGAGGTCCAATGAGTCCGAAAAATTTTTATATTTTTTATTTATTTACATTTTTATTTTAGTAAGGTTTTGATCAAAATCGGTGAACCAAAAGTAACACTATTTAATGTGGTGTATGTGGGTATATATTTTAGAGAGATATGTGTTAAGAATTAGAGTATAAGTGACCACAGTTTACAATAAATAATTTGACTATAATTGAATTTAAAACAATAATTACAAGTTAATTGTAATGAATGAAATAAACTTATAAATATACAAAAACTCTTGCACTTAAATATTCTTGTTAATAGATTGATTTTAAAACACAAATGTTAAACAGTAATTACTGGCACTGAAGTTAAGAGAGTGACTGTTCTGAGACGTATGATACTGGTTGAATGTTGAAATACGACTGATCAAACAATACTGGTTCTGCTAGAGAAGTATGCCAGGGTATCAATATTTATCTAATACACTTAAAATCCCTTCAAATCTTAATATTTCCATTTTTCAAATATTACTAAATTATATTTTTAAAATATAATTTCTTGCTTCCATCACATTATCCCCACTCCTAGAGAAATTTATCGGCACGAAAAATTTGGTAGGTAATCTAGGCTTGTAGAGGCTTATAGGTTAACCTCTAGAATGCCGAGAGGCATGTGTATTAGTCTTGTTCTGAAAAGAAAGCTGGTTGTGAGCGTTACTTTGGTGATGGAACATCTTTTTCTCGAGCGATCGCTGCATGAGTGATTGAGCATTGCATATTAGAGGCTGATAGGCAAACACTGCTTGAAGAGTGAGTGTGCTGACGAAGAAGTAATTGGCAAAGGTAGGCAAAGCGAACATATTGGCTTCTGAATGATGGTTCTGTAGGGATGCAAGTATTTTCTTAAATTCTTTTTTGTCTTTCTTGAATTTCGTCTGTCTCTGGAATTCTTGAAGTGACTCGATATAACCTAAAATGTATATGTCTTGCTTAAGGTGACTCTATATAACCCAGAATGCAAATGTGTCTGTCTCTCTTGAAGTGGCTCGATATAAATAAAAAAAACACTCCTGTTTAAATAATTAAAAATTCTTTTTATACATATTAGATATATTTAAAGAAAATTAATGGCAATAAAATCATAAATATATACAATGTATGAAATATACGAATAACTTTCCACTTTTCCTGGAAAACTGTTAATTAGTGTGTCTGCGGAAAAGCCGCACAGTTAGTATTTCCTCTTGTATGTAACGTTTAGTCCCTTACTACCTATGTAATATTATGGCAAGCTGGCCAAAATGTTGATTTCGGAATCATGTGTGTTTCTTCTCATGTTAATTTAAATAATAATAGAAAAAAGACTATTAGAGAGAAATACGATTTTGTGAGACGCCTTGAAAAATATAAACATTCCCAAAATAGTAATTCTCTTGTTTAAAAAATGTATAAGATAAATGGATAAGATATGGGCATCGACGCTGCTGTAGAATATTTACTTGCTCAGCAGCAATTAGCAAATCCTCCAGCCACCCCTACCAATCAACCTGCTTGCCCCGTAAGAAATTTACCCACCTTCGACGGCGAAAATTCAGCCAGTGTGTCCGATTTCCTAGACCAAATTAGCCACTGCGCTAGCCTTTCTGGCTGGGACGACGCTGCAAAATTAGAAATACTAGCCCTTAGGCTCTCAGGTTCTGCAAACATATTTTATGATACGCAGAAAGCCGGTTCAGAAAAATATTTTATGATTGTACGCCAGGGTACAATTATAACGTATCCTCTAATCTCAGAACGTCTTCTAACTAGATTTAGAAAAGAAAAATCCCCTCTAGTCCTCTTACAACAGATGACTAATATTTAGTCTCTACCCACAGAGTCTCCTGAAACCTTCGCGGATAGAATTAGACATATCCAGTCCGCCATTAGCCTAAAAACTCAAGCTAACCCACTCGAGGCCTTGCATCCTATTGTAGACAAACTGGCCACTGATGCGTTTCTAAAGTCACTTCCTCAACCGCTTCGTAATGAGGTACGAACAAAGCTACCTCAAAAATTAGACGAAGCACTTTCTTATGCCAATGCCCTAAAGGAAGTACAGGCTTCGGAAACAAACCACACAGTTTTCGCTGTCACTTCAAAAACTTCTAATCCTCGCACACACAATCTCCATGTCGTTTCTGCGGACAAATGCATTTCCACAGAGAATGCCCGCATCAAAATAAAAGACAGAAGCCAACATTAAAACCAACTACCACCCGTAGAGTTTTTAATCTAATAAAGAACAGGGCCTGCCGCCATTGTTCCGGTCCACTTTTTAACGTGGACTGCACCAACAAATTTAGACCAAAACCTCGTACTAACTTTGGCGAAATGCCTAAGAATTTTAATATTCCTAAAAATTTTAATCGAAGAGTATATAGTAATAATCGCTATAATAATAATCAATATTATACTAACAATAATAATGCTCGAGTTATTAATTCAAATAATTCACGATTTAACTCTTATCCAGGTAGATCCCAATATAATCAGAATAATAATAATTATAATGAAATTTGCAATAAACTTCAATATAGGCCCACTTGCCAATTTTGTTCAAAATTTGGACATACGGCTCGTAATTGTTTCCAAATACAGCCCAAAACGAGTTAGCCCTCAATCGCTTTCTCGAAAACCTGATATTATGACCATGGCTATCATACCTGCTTCCATCAGTCCTAACTAACCAGGTAATACCTAATTATGGCATCACGTCCCTTCATTTGCACGCGGACAATGTCAAAAATTCCAAATTTTCTGGCGAATCCATACTTTCGCAATTAAAAGGCAATTTCATAATAATTTCAGAATAATTAAACAATATTGTAAAATAAGGGGATAAGTGCAAATAATAAGAATAAGCAGAATGTGAAAATATGTAGTATCTTCTTAAAAAATAAATAAAATAAATACCTCACAAAGGATTGTGTAATAGCAAATCAGAGTTGAAACTAAACACATTTATACAAAGAAAAGAAAGAAAAAACTGATTAAAATAACTTGATAAGAATAAGTCTAAAAATTAAACTGTTTAACTAAAAAATATGTATAATTCCAGGCAGATTAGCAGTAGTTAATTAAACTTAACCAATCCTTGCCGTCAAGGTATTCTAATAGTTCCTCGAAGTTTAGAATATCTTTGTCAAAAACTTTACCCGAAATTCTCTCAAAATGGGGCACTTGGCATTAAAGTGCGGGACATCCTCATTTTCTCTCAAATTACACAAGGAGCAAATTTTTATTGTTTTATTAAAATCATAATAATTTAAATAAAGTAATTCTCCTCTAACTTTTATGATCCAACTAAACATCGAACTGTCAAGGTTAATATTACTGATACAATTGTAGCTCTTTAGGGATTTATACAGAGAGTGATGTACGCTATTTAATGCATTATTTTTATAAGTTTCTAATAATTTACCCTTCATTTTATTTAAAATATCATTTATTGTAACCTCCTTATCTAACAAGCTGTCCAGCTCAATGTTATATGTTAAACAAAGATTTTCCCAGTCCTTATAAAAAAAAAATTCTTTTTAATAATTTCTTTTATAAAAATATTTGGGTATCTATGCGGTGGAAGCTCTAAACTTTACGTGCATATGTCAAATTCAGTTTTGTCGTATACAGAAAAATCGGAAAGACACCAGTCTCTAAATACAAAACGAAATCTGGAGTATTCACTGGCAAGTTAAAGCATTTTTTAACAAAGAATCTTAGTAAAGTCTCTAAAGTAGAGTACATCGTAGAACCCTATATCTGCGCGCAATAACAGATTGTGGCCCTAGATACAGCATTGAATATTTTTAGCTTGCAAGAGAAGGCAATATTTTTGTTATACAAGATTTTGTTGAAAGTATTTATCGCAAATTTCGATTTTTGAGTTTTTTCCTTAAAATGATGGACCAGGGACAAATTAGAAGTTAGGGTCACACCAAGTTATTTATAGCTATTAGTTGTTTCTATACGGTCTTTTCCAAAGTGCCAAATTTCCCCTTTCGCTGGCTTTCCCCCGTTTCTGAAAACTACAATCTTCGACCTGCTTAAATTAATCTGGAGATTCCATTTGCTGCAGTAGTCCTGTAAGGCGTCAACCATTTTTTGAGGAGCAGAACGGTCAGTAGCAAGAACGACCAAGTCGTCAGCGTAGGCAAGGACTTTAATCACTCCACCTATCACCTGAAGGCCACCCCTCATACATTCATCAATATCATTGATGAAGAGCGAAAACAGGAGCGGGCTTAATAAGCAGCCCTGCATCAATCCAATAGAGGTATCGAAGGGTTCCGATAGATATTCTGGCACCATACACTTACTTGAGTTTCAGAGAAAATGTTTTTAATGCATTTAACATTTTTGTCGAACAGCCAATCAGCGAAAGTTTATAAAATAAGGAGAAGCGATCGATTCTGCCGAACGCAGCCGAAAAATCTATGAAAAAAGCGTATACTTTTCTTCGCTTCTTGCATAGTGTGAGCTTAATAGAACTCATCAAATTAAACACATTATCGACAGTTGAGTATGAGTGCCTAAAGCCAGCTTGAAACTCGCCCAATAATTCCTGTTCGTTCACCCATTAGTTAACCTCGCTAATAGAAGTCCTGTACTATTACCAAAAGAAACCCCTCTATAATTGGAGACAGTTTCCGGACCCCCCTTTTTGTAGATTAAAAAAATTATAGAGTCTTTAAATCTTTTAGGTACCCGCCCTTTATCATAAATATCATTGAAAACGTGAAGCAATCTATCTAAGAAAATGTCAGGTGCGTTTTTTAGGTATTCATATGGGACTCTATCAGTCCCAGGCGCCTTATTATTTTTAGGTTTACTACATACAGCCAACAGTTCACACATTTCAAAAGGTGCATCCATTTTCATATTTTCTATATAGGGTTCCGCATAGTCTAGGGGCTGTCAACGAAGGGTTTAGCAATGATTTAAAATACGAAACCCAATCACTTACAGGTATACTGCTGTCAAGTCTAAATTCTCTAAATTTAAAAAATCTAACTAGACCCCAAAAATCTTTGAAATCCGATACATCTTTAAACTTGTTAATTGTGTTTTCAAAGTATTGCCTTTCCTTCAAAATATCATTCCTAGCGCGTATATACAACGCTTTAATTGTAGCAGAGCTGTTTTTTCTATAAAGATTAAGGCGTTTAAACAGACAGCTCAGCTGCGCGCATTCCTATATTCGTAATAAAACCATGACTGTTTGAATTTATTGGTTTTACAAAAGTATATCAACTTACATTTCCTCGCAAAACCCTTCAACTTTTCAATAAGATAATCTAACTCAACTTGAGCAGAATCACTCTTTGTACTAAGTTCCAATTCGTATATTATCTCTTTTTTAAATACATTTAAAAGCCTGTTATCCCACTTTAATTTAGGTAGAAGAGGCATAGTCTCATCCCCATTTACCCCACAAATACATTTGAGAACAATAGGGAGGTGGTCCGAAAAATGGTGTTTACCAACTTCAAAATCTAATATGACAGATAATAGATCAGCAGAAATTACGCATAGATCAATAACCGATGAACCTGTGGGTCCAATAAATGTATATTCCCCAAACATATCGCCCCTGGAACGTCCATTTATTATGGCGAAATTAAAGTCATTTAAAAAGAAAGCAAACATTTTCCATTTGAATTCATCACCACATCCTGGAATTTCTACGCTTTTCTAGAGATTTCGATTCAACTATTAGCAGTGTAGGAATATTTTGAAGGTTACAGATTCTAGAATTAAAATCACCTATTAAAATAAATTTTAAACTAGGATTATTATCAATTAAATTATACTCTGTTTGAAAATCTCGAGACCAATGATTACAATTTAGGTATATGGGGATAATATAATAGCGATTGCATATCTCATTAACTTCTAATACAATATGTTCAGATAAGTTTACAAATTTAATTAAATTATGCGTGTTAGTTCTTTCTTTATGCCAATGATACCCCCTCCACTTGCCCTATCAAAATTAGATTCCCTAACCACTGCAATAAACTTCAAATCATAACAATAAACGCATCTTTAAACTTTAAAAATATGTTTTCGTCTGAAACAAATGTTTCGAATAACATAAACACTTTATGCATAGATAAATATGTAGTTATAAAATTCGGCATTATACAATTTTTTAAACCGGAAATATTATAGGCGATTATATCAAAATATGATAGCAAAACTTCGTCCGTTCTATTAACATGTCTTTTTATCTGATTTTGTTGAGGATGTAGAGTTACTACGGGATCGGAAAAAGTCTCGTATGTTGGCTGAGGGCGATCCCAATCCAGTTCTGGAGGTCCACATCTTAGTTCGTTTCCTCTTACTCTTATGTTCTGGATCGTCTCCCGACACAATATCTTCATCTTCACACCGTATACCCTCATTCGGTTTTTCTATATTCTGTTGTAGTTCATTTTTCATTAATAATTCAGATATATGTAAAAAATTTCCATTTACAATGAGCCCGTTTCTTCTTATCTTGCTATCACTACCAGATTTCTTCATTTGAATGTGTACTTTAACAAGTTCATTTCGCTGTATCTGCGTTTCATTATCGTAATCTTCCGATAGATTAACTTTAGTACCTTTAAGTTTTGCGGAATTGAAAAGGACAGCTCTTTTGTGGATATATGATACGAACGAAACCAAATCAGGTCTAATTCTCGTGCTTAATTTACCTAGCCGTCTAATATCATTTAAAGTTTCTTTAAATTTTCTTTGTCTAATAACAGATATGACGTTATTACACAAATCCAGAATAGTGGTTTGCAAACTTTCAACGCTCTCATCCTCCAGCTCGGGTATGCCAAAAAAGATTAAATTGTTTTTTCTTCGCAATATTTCTAAAGTTTTCTGTTGTTTGATCACAGTTCCTTTTAATTCTTGATTTGCCCTTATCAGTGATTTCTATTTTTTCTCCTGCTGCTCAAAAATCAATTGCATATTTAGCTTACCAATTTCGTTTCGTACACAGAGCTCAATTTCATTTTTAATCTCTCTCTTAAATTTCTCAAACATTTTGGCAAGTTCAGATAATTCAACAGTTGTTATGTAAGTCTCTTATTACTCTTCAAATAAACTGTTTTTATTTAAATCAAATAAAAATAAATAAAAATAATAGATCAAGGCTAGTAACAATGACCTTGAACTTGCACCTATTTAAGATTCTAATTTACTATTGTGTATGTTTTTATACTATAAGACGAGCGTATAAATATTAAATTCTCTGACGTAGTGTGACGTATCGGCTATAACAGCCAGCTGACCGGTAGCTTATCAATTTTGACGTTGAGTGCCCCACCGGAGTCAATACGTCATGCAGACATACCTGAACATCCAGTATACAATTTTAATGAATTATTTTAATGAATTACACAAAAACGGCTCGATGGATTTGCCTGAAAATTCTTCCAGTTATTAAGATCACTACAAACTTAATTTTTGCAAATTTTGAACGCAGTCCAACGTCAATAACCACATAAACACAGAGATTTAAGAGACACGATGTTCACTGTATCATAGTTACAGAGCAACTCCGAATAGTGATGGTAGTTTGTGATATTAAATAGTGATGATAGAGTTTAGACAATTTTGTCTATTTAAAAAAAAAACCGATGATAATTTTCAAGTTAGTTCATTTTTTTTAGTTAAATTTAATCCAGTAGTCTTTTTATTTGTTTTAAAAGATTTGTCTTAATAATTATTACATATATAGTCTTTTCATTAAAAAAAGAAAGGGAGATGTAAGTGTTATCCCCACCCTGATGTAACTAGTGTGTATTACTTAATAATACAGTTATAATCAAGCAGTGTACTTGTGTATTCATCTAACCCATCACATTCTCAATTGTGAAAACAGTGAAATTATCAGAAAAGGAAAGATATAACAAAAATGATAAATATATGAGTTCGTTAGGAATAAACGACTTTTATTTAGAAATAAAATGTAATTTAAATAAAATCAGAACAATAAGCCAATGGAACCCAATGAAAAATTTTGTACACTATATTTTAAAGGGAATCTGTATAAATATGAAACAAATGAAAATTGTAAAATATGTAACCTACAATAGCCAGAAAATTAATATATGATTAGTAATTAATTTAATATATGATGGTTATCGAAATAAATATATTAATAGATCATTATCTGAACAAGACAAGTTAGTAAAAATGATACGTTAATAAAGTCTGGAACAGTTGAATAATTTATAGTGTTTTACAATATCACCATTGGAAAATAGAGCTTTTGTTTTAAATGAGCAATAAGTTGTGCTAATTAGTTCGTTTAATACTTTAAGTTGGCATCAAGAAAATTGTGCTTAATGTAGTTACAAATTTATTGTTATTTGACCCTAAAGCTTACAGGCCAATCAGCCTCGCGTCCTTCATGTTGAAGGGCTTAGAGAGGTTGGTCGACCTTTTCTTAATGGAGTATTACGACATAAAGAGTACCTTTCACGGGAACCAGCACGCCTATTTGGTGGGGAGATCAACGGAGACTGCGCTCCACAATTTGGTGGGGAGAATTGAACACACGTTGGAGTCTAAAGAGTACGCGCTGGGATGCTTCTTCGATATTGAGGGGGCTTTCGACAGCGTGGCCCACGATAGAATTAGAGTGCTATTGGAGGAGAGGGGTGTGAATGGGACCCTGGTTAGATGGATAGTCAACCTCCTGACCTCGAGGATTGTTTATTCTCGTTTGGGAGTTGCGGAGAGAAGGGTGAAAGCCAGTAGGGGCTTTCCCTAAGGTGGGAGTTTGTCTCCTCATTTGTGGTGCCTCATCGTTGATGAGCTACTTTGGGAGATGAACCGTAGGGGATTTTACCTGCAGATGTATTCCGATGATGGGGTAATCTTAATCACAGGGAAGCATCTGAGTGTGGTGAGTGACTTGATGCAGTCGGCGTTATCTTACGTGGAGCAGTGGTGTAGGAACTATGGCTTGTCCGTCAACCCGGACAAAAGCTCCTTAGTTCTCTTTACCAGGAAAAGGGAACTGGAAGGGCTTGGGAGACCCAGGCTCTTCGGCAAGGAAGTGCAAATTTGTAGAGAGGTTAAATACTTGGGGGTCCTCATCAACAATACGTTGAATTGGCGGGCTCACATTGAGTATGTATGTGAGAAGGGACAGAAGGTTTTCTGGCAGTGTAGGAGATTAGCGGGTAAGACCTGGGGAGTTAATCCCCGAGGCATCCACTGGATTTATGAGAAGTTGGTGAAGCCAAGGATACTCTATGCCGCAGTGGCATGGTGGTCTGGTACCTTGGTGGGAAGGAACAGTAAGAAATTGCTAGGAGTGCAGCGCATGGCCTGTTTGGCTATCACTGGCGCGATGAGAACGACACCGACGGTGGTACTGGAGATGCTGTTGGGGCTATCCCCTCTTCAGCATGTGGTAACGGGGGAGGCAATGAAAGGGTACCTCAGAATGAGGTGCAAAGGAGAATGGGTGAGAACCTCTCGGGGGGATCACACTAGGATCGAGGACGAAATTTGGCTAGTGAACCGATTTCTGCTATCCAAGCTTGATGAGACGAGCAAGAAATGGGGATTTGAGAGAGATTATGAGATTACGATTGGTAGTATAGGGGATGATAACCTCACGAGGCCAACGGAGTCGGGCAGCGGTATTATTCGCTGCTATTCAGATGGCTCTAGGCAGGAGGGTACTGGCCTGTCGGGGGCGGGAGCATGGTTTCAGGAGTTGGATAGAGGGAGTTCGGTGGCCTTGGGTGGTTTGGCCACTGTTTTCCAGTCTGAGGTGGTGGGCATCATTGAATGCTGCCACCTTGTGGGGGAGTGGCTAGGAGAGTTTAAGGAAGTGCGGATCTTCTCCGATAGTCAAGCCGCACTAAGGGCTTTGAGTAAGCCTTCGTGGAGTTCGAAATTAGTGGGAGAATGTAGGAGAAGGCTTAACGCTTTGGCTCAGAGGGGTAAGGTGCATCTCTATTGGATACCCGGACATGCGGGAATAGAGGGCAATGAGAGGGCGGATCGGCTGGCCAGGGAGGGATCGTCATTACCATTTTATGGTCCTGAACCAGCCCTGGCCGTTACAAAGACGTTTCGCGACAAACAGATTAGACTTTGGGAGACGAGAGCTTTGGAGAAACGCTGGGTGGACATGCAGGGGTGCCTCCAAGCTTAAAGATTTATAAAGGCAAGCAAGCAGGGAATTTCGGAGTATCTCCTGTCTCTTGGTAGGACGGCTTTGAGAACCATGCTAGGGATAGTGACTGGACACACTTGGGTGTCCAGTCACTTGTTTAACATAGGGAGGACGCGGAGTCCCATTTGTCAGAACTGTGATGACGGAATTAGGGAAACGGTGTATCACTACTTATGCCAGTGTCCCCGTTTCGCTGGAACTAGGTTTCGTATATTTGGGAGGACACCATTCTCGCAGGCTTGCCTGGGCGAGTTGGAGTTTGGGAATATCTTGAGATATTGTAGATTAACCGGCAAGTTACCGGGGGAGATTAATTAAGGGGTTACGGGGGGGTATCGGAGGGATAAGAGCCACATAGGCTTAAGTCCCGCGCCATTAGGCAATAATAATAATAATAATAATAATAATATTGTTATTTTATTATATGTATAGTTATTTTTTTTTAATTTAAGGTGCGTCAACATTTATGGGTATTGGCGCCCGGAGCCTTCTCAGTGCACTGCCGGCCTCCGGACAGTGTTCTCTCGTTACAGACAACACTGTGTGGCACCGGACAGTGAGCTGCAATGACCCTTGGAAGAAAAAATCTAAGCGCAATACAGTTGGACTCGAACCCGGGACTTCCGCGTGAGAGTTCAATGCGCTAACCACTGAGCAAATCCCTTCCCTAGTTATTTTATTGTATTTAATTTAATTATTTTATTCTTTACAAGTATTATATTTTTGTATATTTCATTCAGTTTCAACTTATTATTTATCATAATTCTTAATGTATTTCAATTTTTGCTCTCCATTTTTGTATATATAAAAAAAATGTGTATTTACTATCAACTCCTTGCTAAGAGATGTATATCTCAAAAAAAAAAAACAATTATCTACCTATCTATAGCAATCCTTAAGGATTGGCAAACATTGAATTGTATTATCAAGTTATTATTCCTTGATGTAATATGAATTTTTGTTAAAAAAGTTAATCCTGTTGTCCTTGGAATCGATGATGCTTGCTCCCCACCCATTGCCTATTACAGGTGTCAGAAGTGGAATAGATGGAATCAGTGGATAGATTCAGGGATAACAGGATCCACACCGAGAAGATATTTTTATTTTTGTATAATGGCAATGAGCATGGCCTTCTGTGAAGAAATTTTACAAACGTTGCAAGCACGTGAAGATCGAATAGATTCAAAATTAGAATACCAAACAAAAAATTTAGAGCAGAGACTAGACATTGAAAACGACATGAACAATTTTGAATTAAAAATAGAAAATATAAATAGTGGACCGAAAAATATTAACCTCTGTCACAAGATTGGAAAAGTACAAAGTCAAATGAAGGATTTGATGAATGATGGAGAAACATGGGTTGACAATAAAGAAAAAGGATGTAAGTATCAATAATTTCCGAAGGATATGGTGAATGAAGGGGAAAAAGCAGAAGAAAAAATACAAGATTCCGAAGCAGGAGATTCTTTACAAAAATTCAAGAATACATGAATGAAGAATGTGCAAAAGATAAATTGGAAGAAATGGCCCATGACAGTGAAGAAGTGCCGACACACACACACACACACACACACACACAAAGCAACAAGAGAATATTTACCCATATTTTGGATCGCCAACAGACTGACTATCTTCCACTAGGGTGCATGGTCACACAAGCCCTAAGCGGACACGGGAAACATCGGGCTTATCTCACGTTTGGACTATTGGACTGTGCACTCTGTTCCTGCGGCGATGTAGCTGACCAAACTTGGGACCATTTATTATTTGAGTATAAGCAGCATGGTAGAGAAAGAAGCCAGTTGGTATCTCAGAAAGGCAGTATTAATGGAGAAAAATTGGCTACTCCAGAAACGAGAGTTGGTATCTCGAGCTTTCTTTGATGAATATCTGTGCTTTGTAAATACTATCAAGATTCAGACTGATACGGTATATCACAGAAATTCAGTGTATCGTGTAGTGTTTAAGCGCATTGTGCAAATAAATAGTAATTTACCACTGCAATAAACTTGAACTATTAATTTATAATTATATTTATATTTAAGTAAATTATTAAACTTTTTGTTATAATGTAAAGTATTATTGTAAGCAAACACATGGGGCGTGTGGAATTTGAAAAAACAGAGTGGACACTATCAGTGATTTGTATGTAATGATATGTCTAAAAACCATTTTTTTGACTCACAGGACTTCAAAAGTGTATATCCGGTGAAAACTCAATTTCCAAAATCTCACACGATCGCAATTACTTCCTCTTACTGTTATTAGTAAGAGAAAGTAAAAAGACAGAGAGAAATAACATTTTGTTTGAGTTAGTATTGTTTTTCATTTCCTGATGTGTATGTTGAATGTTTGGGATTGAATATTCATGTTTTGATCCAAACCAATTAAGCAATGGGCTAGCTATAATCAGTTTTAGGCAGTAGGCGGATATATGTGCAAAAAAGGAATAATTATTATTACTAATTAAAAAGAGAAACAAATTAATATTTGTACTATTGTAAGACAGTGCTCACCTCGTGCTTAGAAACAAAAAAACTGCAAGCTTAGCGTTGGAGAGGGGAGAGTACCTGTCCGTTGTTTTCTGTGTGTGTGTCTGTGAGAGAGAGTACGAAAAGATTCACGTGGATAGGTGCATTCATTACGTGGTTGTGAAACACAGCGGTGCTAGTGCCGAGAGAGACAGAATACTACAGCGATAACTTGGCAGCGTAGTGGTCTTATTCGGTGAGTATCTGTGTTACTCAGTTTTACTAGTTTTACTAGATTTTGGTTTAAACCTGGTGACTAAGTTAATATTGTTTTGTTTGGCTCACTTTCTGATGTGATATGTAGAATGTTTGGAATTGAGCATTCATGTTATGATGTAAACCAAGTATGAGTTTTGTGTTTAAGTATTAGGTTGATTTGAGACTAATTAGGAGTTGTTAGTCAAGACGTGCATCAAGAAAGGGATTGGCACGTCTTAATATTAAGTTTTATTAATTGTAATGACCGATTCAACTATCTGTTTCATATTAAACCCCGGTAAATGCGTTGCTAATTTTTCTATTTATACTTTCTCCTGGTAAGAGGAAGTCTTGCGATTGATGCTCCTGGTAAGAGGAAACCTTGCGAATGTGGACAATTTTTTCGAATCGGAATTTGACCGGAAATAGAGTTTTATTGGATTCCATGAGTATGTAAAGAAAAAGTTTTTAGTTAATGATCTGTGTGTGAACAACAAAATTTCTCAAAAAAAAAAAAAAAAAAATTGTTGGTAAACTCAAACTTGATATTAAGTTTTAAACTTGATAGTTAAGTACCATCACCGCACCTTACACGAAGGTTACCGCCAAAATCCATCAACCAAACTTACGAATTTGCTAATTTATTTTTTTTAACTCAGCGATTTTCTTAAAACTTTATTTACTATTGTCCTCACATAAATGCTTATCACTTTTACAAAATTGATTTTTTTTTTTTTGGATGGTTCTGAGGGTGCATTAAAGTTAAGCTTTATTCTAAAGTAACATATATTGTTAAAAGGGAGTTGATATTGAGTGTTGAATGTGTTCGCATCTAGTTTATTTGCTCCGAAGTTTTTTCTATTTTATATTAGTTTTTGCAGTTTTTTGAAACTTTATTTTTACCAAGTGTCGTAATTTTCTTTTATCTTTTTAGTTATTGATTTTTTTTTTTTTATTGCAGTTTGAACGTAATTAGAGAAAGGAAAACTTCTTATTATACTTTTCGTTTTTTGTTTGTTTTCAAGCTAGTATTATTAGTCCATTTAAGACTTAACTTTCGTACCAGTGGGGACCACGGACGTCAGCAAGTGCACAAGTGATTGATTGTGTTTGTACTGTTGATTGGGGAGCTATTTCTCTTTCCTTTCGGAACTCTCTTCTCTGTCTCTTCGATTGTGCTGCAACCTGCAGTGTATCTATTCAAGTACGGTTCAAATTCATGCATTTTAATTTATAAATTAAAACTGCGTATTCTGACATTACTATTTTTTATTTGTGCGTTATTCAGGATTAATACACTCTTATTAGTTACTTATTTTACTTTGTTTTGAGAATTATTACATTAATTAACTTATATTTTTATGCTTCCAAAAACTCCTAAAATTTCTTCGAGTGAAACATCTAAAGTACCAATCGGTTTAAACGTCCTAGGAGTTCACCAGACACCATTTCATCTAAATTAAAAGCCACAAAAACAAATTCCATTAGAATCAAGTAAGGTGACGCCTTCTTTGCCACTTTCGGAAGTTTCAATGCCTACCCTTCTGGCTCAAATGAAGGTGCAATGAAGGATCTTCTAGTAGAGAGTCTTGCCAACCTAGCCGCCAAAGATGATTTTAAGTTACTTCAAAGTGAGCGTACCTCCCTTAGGGAAGAGAATTCTACGTTGAGAAGCCAAATTGAGGCTCTCAGGTCAGATAATTAAAGATTTGAAAATCTCATTGACGATCCTGACAATAAGGATCGCAGGAACAATTTTATTTTCAAAGGTCTAAAATATAAACTGGATGATAACCTTTCTATGTTGATCAGTTACTTTTTTAAGCAAATGTCGCAAGTTGAAGTAAACGAGGAAATGTCCATGTAACCCCACTTGGGCCCAGGGGTGCTGGCAGTGTTCCCCTAATTGCCTCTTTTTTATTAGGACTAATAAAATAACAGTGATGAGGTCGGCAAGGCGTCTGAAGAGTGCTGGTTATTCTGTACAACAAGATCATTCACTGAATATGAGAAGAAAAAGGGCTAAACTTCTACTAATTCGAAGAGAAATCTTAAGTCTGAATTCTTCTTTAAAGGTGCTTGTTACTTACGACCGTCTCTCGGTTCAAACTCATCGCTTTAATCTGTCATGATGGCTCAGTTGGATGGCTCTGAGAACAGAGTGGTTAAGCTGAGTGAAACTGTAGGCAAGGACTCTTTTCTTTTGGCTGTCCTCTCAGATTCTCTTTTTCGAGATCATTTTACTTCACCACCTGTGTTTCAACAAACTTCGTCTACATCTCAGGGACTGCCTACATGAGATTTACCGGCAGATTCCTAATAATACAGCTGAGTGCGTGGTGCAATCCTTGTATATTATATCTTACAATATAGCTGGTTTAAAAAATAAAATTGATGATATCCTTTTTTTCGAATTTTTGAATGGTTTTGATATTTTTATTTTATTGGAAACATTTATCGAAAAGAATAATTTTAGTTTTTATGAAAAGTATTTTGTTGATTATAAGTTATGCAGGGGATCCCTGCAGTTAAATCTGCTAAATTTGGCAGGGCAATTGGTGATCAATTGTATGCCATTAGGTCTAAGTTTGTAGTAAGTGGGTTAAATTTCTTGTTCTAGAGGGAATTAATTTCATTTCTATAATAATTTTAATTGGGAATTATTTATTTTACTAGTGTGTTTGAATTAGTAACTTTTGGGAAGAAAATTTTAATGATATATGTAATCTTTTAGTTTTATTTTCTCATCTTAAATTTATACTAATTGGTGATGTTAATGTAAGGATAGGTAGTTCGCAGTTCTTCCTAATGTTTTGTTATTGGATAATCCAAATTGCTGCTTAACCAGAAATTCTAAGGATAAAGTTTTCAATGGGAGAGGCAATAAATTTATTGACCTTTGTGAGAGTTACGGTTTAGTAATTTTAAACGGAAGACATCATGATGATTTGGATGGTGAATTCACCTTTATAGGAAGCGTGGGGAGCTCCGTTAATGACCTCTGTTGTGTTTCTGTTGATTTCATTCCAAGTATATTAGAATTGTCGGTAAATTTTTCTGACCATCTTACACTTTCTTTTTCGGTATCTTTGTTCTCAAGCCCATCTGAAAATGTTTTGCCCTTACTTCCCCAATCAGCTTAGTTCAATAAAGGCTTAGAGCAATATAAAGCCGTTTAGAGTCCAACACAAATAAAATTTCTAGTTTTCCGTTGAGTATTCAGGAATAACTGGATGTTCTTTTAAATTTAATTAAATCTTCATGTCTTCGGAACTCTGGTTCTGCCTCGGTTGTAAGAGATTTCCGTAAGAATTGTTGGTTCGATATTCATTGTTTCAGAGCTCGAAAGAAATCTTTTGCTTTATTAAAATTGTTTCCTATGACAAATTCTGATTTAGTTAGAAGAGCTTATTTGAAAGCAAATAACTCCTATAAAGTTTTATGTCAAAAAAAGAAAAAAGAATTCTATATTTCTTCGACCGCTCACTTTATACCGTTAGATAATTCTAAAGATTTTTGGAACTTAGTCTCCCACTTTAAGCGAAAAAATTTTATTTGTAGCAGTAATATTTCTATGAATGAGTGGGCCTCACATTTAAAAACATTATTAAATCCAGTTCTGTCTGCCTCAGGCCGTTATTTACGCTGAGCCTTTCAATCTCTCTGCTACGCTTGATTCTCCCTTTGCTTTGGAGGAGTTACATATTGTTCTGTCTAAAGCCCGGGACGGATTTGACCGGGTGACTTATGAATTTTATAAAAATGCACCTGATGTTTTCCAAGAAAAAATGCTTGTCTTATTCAACAGAATGTATGATATGGAGTGTTCTCCGTCTTCTTTCGGTAGGTCATTGATTTTTCTATTACTTAAGAAGGGTGATGTGTTGATGATGTGGCCAATTATAGGGGCATTTCTTGCTTGGAATCGATTGCAAAGATTTTTACTGGCCTCTTACTTCTCCGCCTTGAAGCTTTCGTCGTAGATGGTTGTCTTTTGAGTGAGTGCCAGTCTGGTTTCCGGAGAGGTTACTCGACATTAGATAACTTGTTTGCTTTAATGAACATAATCGAAATTAAACTCTTACTTCACGGAGGTAAGCTTTATTGTTTTTTATCAACCTTAAAGCGGCTTTTGATTTGGCAGATCTGTATCTTAAACTTTTTAATTTGGGTGTATCATCAAAATTTATCAACACTTTAAAAAGTCTTTATTCGGAAGCTTCCTTCGCTGTCAGAGGTAGATGGGAATTACGGAGTTTTTGAGAGTTAAAAATTGTCTTCGCCAGGGCTGCCTTCTTAGTCCTATTCTATTCTCTCTTTTTTTTGATGATTTGCCCTTGGCGCTTGAGGGTGGAGTAAGAATTGGTGGCACCGTAATTACTCTTATGTATGCTAATGACCTGCTTCTCTTAGCGGCAGACCTTCTTACCCTTCAAAGAAACATTCGTATTCTGGAATCCTATTGCGATCAATGGAACCTCACAGTTAATCTGAACAAATCTAAAGTGGTGGTAGACTTTCCTCAAAGGAACGATGGTCCTTTAAAAGTACGCCTATTGAAACGGGAAGCAATAAAAGTATTTAGGTGTAATACTGACATCTTGTTTATCTAACTCTAATCATCTATCTGACAGAATATCAGTTGCCAAGTTTGGCATTAATAGGTTATGGTCTGATTTTGTTTGTAATAAATTTTTTTTTAATTTATTAATTTATTTTGCAACTGTATACAATATACAACAAGCAAAAGTGATGAGTGCGTAATTTGTGTACATATATATATATATATATATTATATATTAGTCAATATATACATATGTACATGTTCCTTGAGAGGTATGAACGACGACCATCCAGTGATGGAAGCCGTTACTTTGCCACTATGGCAAGCTTACGCAGTATCTACCCTGCAGGAGGTCGGCGTTATACGTTAAGATGGTCACGTGGCTACCGCTGCTTCAGCCTTCGACCAGGATTTTTGGGAGGTGTTTTCGTGGACATATTCCGGCTCAGAGGATTATGGTGACAATTTAGTTTGGAGTGAAATATTGTGTAACGAAGTTGAGCTAGCACTGAGATGAATGGATTGTGTGGTTAGAGACGTAGAAAGGAGCATCAACTACCGTTCTTAGGATCTTAGATTGTAGAGTTTGAATCGGTTAAGGTTGGATTGTTTTTCACTGCCGTAGAGTTCTATGCCGTATGTCCAAATGGGGGCTAAAAGAGCAGTGTATAGCATTTTCTTGTTCGTTAGAGTCAGTTTTAAACCTTTGTTAAGTAGTCTTTTCAGCATTTTATACCTTAAGTTAGCATATAAAGCGAGGACCGTGAGAAGAAAAGTGGAATAAGAAATCATTTTGCTGCATTTTATGATTAGGGGGACAGTACACAGAAGCAAAAGTATAGGAAAATGGCTCCGAGAATGGAGAGACGACGGTAGACTGTAGAAAGATTTAGTATTGTAAGGTATTAGAAAGGAGGTATTAGACTTGTATGCTGTGTAGCCAGGGACGAAAAACCTTGATCTGTCCGAGAAGTGTGTCTCAGTTATTAGGGCAAGGTCAATAAGTTTGTCATGTAGTAATATTTCAAGTTCTTGCCTGCGATTTGTTAGTCCATTAGAATTCCATAGAAGAAAGGTGAGAGAGTGTTGGGTAAGAGTCCTTATGATGGTTGATTGGGAAGGAGTCTGGAAACCACGGTTGTGAGGAGGGATATCAGAGGTGTGATGAGGGATTTGAAATCCTCAGATAAGAAGGTGCCAAGTATGTTGATGTCTCCTGTGGCAGAGGGAGTAGAAACTTGAGGAGGAATAGGAGGCGGCTGAGGTCCCGCGTTCACACTTGCCTATGACAGGTTAGGGTTTACAAAAGAAGAATGCAGAGGAGGAAAGTGTCCCGGCTGCTGAGGTGATGGCGGCATCTGAACAGCAGGCGGTTGTGTTCTCCCATGGGCTGAGGGGTGCTCATATACAGGAGGGTGTCTTCGAGTTCGCTGTAACTCTCTGTAAATCATGCAGCCTTTGTAGCTTGCAGTTTGGTCGCCGTTGCATAGTGCACACCTTACCGCAATCTTGAGTGAAGTGTTCGCCTGCACATTTTACGCATCTTGGTCTATGCTGACAGTAGCTTTTGTTTGACCATACTCCTGACAACGCTTGCTCTGTACTATTACACGTTGCTTATGTGGTTTCTCAACATTAATTTTCGATTAAAAAAGGGTTTCGATACCAAAAATATCTTTGTTATTTGGTTGAGGTTCGAGATCAACAAAAAAGAGTGGCAGAGTTTGTTTGGTGACTGGATGTATCACTGGAGTAACGCTTCGTACCGTGTAGCCGAGGTGAGTTCTTCCTTGATGAGCTCGACGGGCACACTTTGATGAAGGTGTCGAATGAATACCCTGTAAGCCTTGTCTTCTTTTAGTTGGAAGATATGATAATCGGCGTTATTCTCCTTGAGGTATCTGATGATCCGTCTGTAACTGTCACTCGTTTTGGCATTAATTACTAAGTCAGTAATCCGTGATTTGCAAGAAAAAGTACCATTCTCTAGTAACTGTGATAATGCAGTACATAGAGCTGCATATTGCATGACATTCTTAACATATGTAGGGAGAGGTTTGAGGATACGTACTGGTGGCGGACGTTGTGGCCTCCATATTTCTTGATCAGCAAGAGGAGCAAATGGATTATTTGATAGGACTCCCCGCGGGGCTGTTACGGTCGCTACAGGTTTCTTTGTAATTGCCATTGATGGTTGTTGAAAAACAGTTGGACTGAGAGGTGTTTGTTCCTTGGGAGATTGAGAACTTTTGTTCCCTTGCTGCTCGACAGAGGTTTTGGTTTAAGGATGATGTCTTTGACTTTTTTATTTCGTTTAGGCGAGGTGCCAGAAGTTCAGGTCCTCTTTCTTAGGGTTACCGACGAAATAGTCTCATTGTCTGTGGAACTGTCGTTAATTTCACTCAAAATAAATAAATAAATAAAGAGTTAGTATTTGAAGTCCCTATGTACACTATTAATACAGAAATGTTATTTACAATTATTATTACTATTACATATTACAATTATTATTACTATTACATTAATATACAATTACTACCAGACTCGCTGTAATATGTAATACATTCATAAATACAGTATTATATTATTATTATTATTATTTGCTCAAATCTAAGTCGCACTTTTTTCATATTTAATGCCCAAAAAATCGGGAATGGCTTAGATCCGAAATTCTCATAGTTAAAATTCTGATGGTTTTTTGTTTTCCGATTCGTTGTGTTCGTTCAATATTATTATGATGATTTAACATTAACATTAAAAAAAATTAACAAATGAAAATAAGTTTTGAATTTGTATACATACTTATTTATAAGAAGGGCAACCATTAGCAGGAGAGTTTAGTGCATTTATAAATAATAATACTATATACTATTATACTATATATTAATATACTAATATACTAAATATACAATTACTAATTACTATTTAACTTCTAGTTTTATACTACTACTTACAGTTTTCGTTTTTATTTCTCTAAACCAATGAGTAGTTTAATAGTTTTTGAAGTCCATAAACTTATAGAACAAATTAGAAGTAATAGTTAAGTCATATAATTATTAAGTCATATAATTAATTAAGTAATAATTAAGTTAATGAAGTTATATGCACTGTAAACTGAATTTTTTTAAAATGAAGTCATAAAAGTACTAACATTCAGATCACTGTTTTAAATCAAGACAGGAACACTCAAAATTATCCCTTTGCATAAAATTAGGCAAAAAAAGCTACGTATTTTTGAGAAAATTTAAATTTAAATCTGCATTAAATAACTTCGCTTCTTGTTTCTTGTAATAAATTAGTTCCTCCTTCATCTAAATATGATTTTTTTTAAATACCCTCCCGTTCTATTGTGTGTTACGCTGCCCAAATTTGGGGATTTCAGCTATATAATTTGCTAGGAAGGTTTCATCGTTTTTTTATTAAAAAATTATTTGGATACCAGCATACACTCCTAACTATATGCTCTTTCTAGAAAATTCCTCCACCCTTCTTCATGTATTTATTTTGAATTTGCATATCAGATATATTACTAAAGTCATTAAACTCCTATTATCGATTTTCTCAAATCGTAGCGCTGGAAGTTGTTAAGAAAAAAGTATTCTGGTTTAAACATTGGGTGTCCTTGGCTTAAAAATATTCTTGCGAGTTTGATTCAGGGTTGGATAGTTTTGACAAGTGACAAGGTCAGTTGTCGACCAATGTTTGAGAACGAGACATTATGAGGAATGTGAACAGAGAGCCCGTCAGTCTTCGCGGTTGTCCTTGTATAGAGAATTAAACTATTCTTTAGACGTTTTAAATTTAGAGTCTAGCACCGTGGAAGTTTCACTCGTGAATTTGGGTTGGTTTTTTGAGTTACGATGTGAGTTACTTTATTTAAATTATAACCCTTGGTTTGTAAGAGAGCCCAGTTGCTGTGTAATCACCGCGAGAGAGAGGATATATTCCACTTTTTGGGGGTTTGTCCAATACTTCCTGACTTCAGATATCCCTATTTAGAAGCAAAAACATTATCAAAGGATCAGCTAGTTCAGCATCTTAATGGGCACAATTTTATGAGCCTTATTAAATATGCGCAGCAATCTTGGATTTATCGCCAAAATTTAGTCAAAGAATTTAGTTTACTTTACTTAGTTCCCATTATTTAGTATCCATATTTTTTATTGTCTGAATTAAAGTTTCACTTTTATTCAATTAACTTTACTAACGTACAGATTTTGACAACAGAAAACAGGACTAAACGTAACATAGGTATTTGAAATGACGCACTTAAAAAGACATAAAAAATGCAAATCAACTATAGAAATGACAGGAATAAACTTTCAAATTTGTATATTCAATTGGTTACTCACAAATTCTCTGGACATTCCCAAATGCATTAGTACAAACTTAGTTTTTCCCAATTCCCAGCCCTTCTCTCTTGCTCTCTTTTGTTGTCCCTGCACTTATATAAGACACTTAAGAATCAAAAGATCTCATTCACACTCACATTTAGACATACAAGACAGCTACACACAACATTTACATTACACTTTGCACACTGCATAAAATACATTTCTGTAAGTTATCTTTCATTTTTCTGTTCTATATCTAGGTTTATATATATATATATTATGTATTTTACATAAGTATATTACGTATTTTTTGTTTGCTTTGTTTTATATTATTTAGACACTTTTCTTCAATGCCCTATTTTCTCGTATGTTTCAATTTATGGACCTTATGTTTCAATGATTTGAGGAAAGCAAGGACAAAGAAACAATATACAATATTTTGACAAGAAATATAAACAATATTTTGTAGGCCTTGAAAAAAATAATAAATCTATCGAAACGTTGGCAGGAATTCATTGTGTTTTTACTTCTGGCCGAACCTCAGGAATTTTAACAATATATATTCTAATGGCCGATTAATAACCAAAAATTAAATAACAATTTATGATTCTACTCCTATATAATATTACGATACATTAGAAACATTGCTAGAATTCCAAATTTGAAGAAAATCGGATAACCGGAAGTTCGACTTTACAGAATAAATAAAATAAAAGTAATAAAGACTTAAAAAAAGAAATAAAATAAAAATTGTGAATAAAAAAAAAGAATTCCTTAATGTCCGCGATAATACGTATTTATATATTTATGCAATAAACACAAGTTACTAAACTAGAGAGAGGGATTGTCTAAACCGGTTGTAAGATATAATCACCATTATTTATATTTTAACGAGCTGACGTTGACGTTAATTAACTTTATTATATACACATTTATATAAAGTCAATTAATTTATAATCTGCCCAGTCAGAATGTAGAGCAAATTTAAAAAACTGAATTGCCAATTTTTGTAATATGAAGAAAATCCGACAACCTGAAGTAGGTCTTTACATTACTTTTCCAGTTTTCAGCAACTCACTTGAAAAATTTTCTTTCAAACCCGTTATATTAATTATATTTAGTAATATGGGACTAATTAAGCTAATTATATTTAGTGCCCGGAGCCTTCTCAGTGCACTGACGGCCTCGGACAGTGTTCTCCCGTTACAGAAACACTGTCCATCACCGGTCAGTGAGCTGTAGAGGCTTCTGGGAAGAAAAATTCTAAAGGTAGCACAGCTGACTCGAACCCGGGTCCTCCGCGTGGGAGTCCAGTACGCTAACCTAATGTGAAAAAATTCATGATATATTTCTATTATATGTAGTAAAGTGTTTGAAAATTAGATCTAAATCAAATTGTTAATATATCTTACTTTTTATTCTGAAAGTTAATTGTTAATTTAACATTATATGTTAATAAAACATTAGATTTATTTTGGAATATTCTTCTCGACCGTTCTGTAAAGTAACAATATATAGTTAACAATATAAATTCTAATGTATCGACCGTTCTGTAAAAGTAATGTAAAGACCTACTTCAGGTTGTCGGGTTTTCTGCATATTACAAAAATTGGCAATTCAGTTTTTTAAATTTGCTCTATATTCTGACTGGGCAGATTATAAATTAATTGACTTTATATAAATGTGTATATAATAAAGTTAATTAACGTCAAGTGATGGATAAGGATAGTGAGATTAGGTCTTTTTAAAAATAAAAAACTTATATTTTTGCCAACGTTTCCACAAATATACTGTGTCTTTATCAAGGAATAAAAATAAAAAATGTTAAACTTCAAATATGACAACATTATATATTTGGAAAATAAATAGGCGAGAACACTGCAACACCACGAAAATAGTGGTGCATGAGATAGCTAAGGCTGTAGGCATCACAGAAGAAAGGGTACAGCACATTTCATACGAAGAACTCAGTATGAGAAAGCTTTGTGCAAGATGGGTGCCGCATTTGTTAAATGCTGATGACAAACAAATGAAGAATCGAGTTTCTCAGCAATGTTTGTGCCCATTTAAGAAGAATCCAACGGATTTTCTGCGCCGATTTGTTACGATGGATGAAACATGGGTTCCCCACTTTACACCTGAGTCAAAACAACAGCCCAAGCAGTGGATAGAAGCCGGTGGCTCTGCACCGAAGAAAGCAAAGACAAAGAAAGCATCGGCTGGAAAGGATATGGCTATGTTTTTCTGGGATTCCAAAGAGATTCTTTTAATTGATTACCTGTCAAAGGGTCAGACAATTAATGGGGAATGCTACGCACATCTTCTTGACCATTTTAACCAGCTAGATGAAAAAATTAGAGAGACAAGGCCTGGTTAAAAAAGAAAAAAATCCTCTTTCACCAGAACAATGCACCCGCCCACAAAGTCGCTTTGGCATAGGAAAATTGAGGGATTTGAAGTATGAATTATTGTAACATCCTCCCTATTCGCCAGATTTGGCTTCCTCTGACTTTCATCTATTCCCAAACCTTAAGAAATTTGTGGCTGGAAAACGTTTCAGGACTAATGAAGAGGTGATAGCAGCAGTAAATGGATATTTTGAAGACCTTCCAGAATCGCACTTCAGGGACGGAATCCAGTTATTGGAATAATGTTAGACAAAGTGTATTGAACTAAAGGGAGACTGAATTAAAAAATAAATCCATTTTTATAATAAAAAAACTCATTTTCACTACTAGGCCGACAACTTTTTACGTTGCCTCGTACAACTATAGAAGTTGGACAAAGGAAGTCACATTTCCTTTGACGTATTCTTATATCCCAATATATTGTAACGTTTTTCAAACTAGCTACTGCAACTAATTGCTAAATGGGTTCGGTTTAGATAAAACACATAAAACTCCAACAACACCAATTTATTGTTCAACACAATAAATTACAAATAAAACACTTAAATACACTGTAATAAACCAACAAAAGTTCTCTCAGTTCACATTTTCTTTACTTTCAACAAGCACGCATTCCATTTGTAACGAGACTCTCCCTCTCAAGCTGTTCTTCTCCTATTTATACAATTGGAGAAGGTTCTGGAAACCTCTCGAACATCTAGGTCGCGGTAGACCGTGAAAGACCGCTGTAGAAGATTCTAGAGGCCCCATTAGCGCTTCGCAGCGGCCACGAGGAGAACTTGAGGTGCCTGCTTCTTCCCCTAGATGGCACTAGTGATTGCGTCACAATATTTACCCAATGTAATTCATATCTGAGTGCAAATAATAATAATAATCAATGCAACTCCTTTGTATGGAAGGCTTCAGGTCGCAACTTCTCCAGAAATCTTCTAAAATCAATATTTACATTATAAAAATATCAAATTGCATTGTGTCCTTTTTATAACATATATATATATATATATGCTGAAAAAAGAAATATTTTTTATCTTGGGAAAAATAATAAAATTGAGATCGTAAGCCGTAATAATATTGAGATAAAAAAAAATAATAATAGAATATAATAATAAATAATAACAAAATTGAGATCGCAAGCACCCGCTCTAATTCAGATGAACATCCAGTAATATCGACCTCAAAAAACTTTCAATAAATCTGGCTGTGTTTCACCAAAATGTTCGAGAACTTAACACAAAGTTAGATAAGTTTAGATCACATGTCCAATCCATCAATTTTGATGTGTTGTTTTCAGAAACATGGCTTAAACAAAGTATAACAGATATGAGTTCAATTACAAAATTTTTCGTTGTGATCGAAATGGTCAAACTAGTGTTAAGATTAGAGGTGGAGGAGTTCTCTTAGCCATAAGAAATTGTTTCAATTTTAAGCAACTGGATGTTCAAATGTCTAATATTGAACATGTTTATGTGCTATTAAATTTTCCAAGTTGTCCCATAATAATAGGTTTAGTATACAATCCCACCTTTCAGTAGTTTATATACATTTATTAAGAATTCTGTAATAACCTAGAAGACATATGTGTTGGATTTCCGAATGCCCAATTTTTACTTATTGGCTTACCTATTACTGATAGTAATTGGTGGTTAGATATTGCGGATGGACTACTATCTAATAATAAAGTTAAATTAATATATATGTCTGTGATAAAATTAATGAAACTTAAACAATGCAACAAGGTATTAAATATTTTTTTTTTAATTTAAGGCGGTTTAACATCTATGGTCATTAGCGCCCGTAGCCTTCTCAGCGCCCGTAGCCTCCGGACAGAGTACTCTCGCTACAGACAACACTATCCATCACCGAACAGTGAGATGTAGAGGCTCCTAGGAAGAATAAATCTAAGAGTAGCACTGGAGTCGAACCCGGGACCTCCGCGTGGGAGTCCAACGCGCTAACCACTTAGTTTATTAAATATTTATAATATGTTAGACCTAATATTTACCAATCTTCCAGCTGGCTCAGTAAACAGTGCAGCCAATGCTCTTTTTAGATCATTATCATCCATCATGGAATTTATTATTAAAATTTCAATTTCTAAATTCAGTTCGCATGTTTCATTGGATGAATTTAATTTTAACAAATGTAACTATAATGATATTGTGAGGTACATGGATGATAATCTAGATGTAAAACTTCTGAAAGATTGTGATAACGTATTATTTTCTAAATTGTGCAATTCGTAAGTTTGTTCATAAAATTAAATTAGTAAACCCTACTTTTCCGGTATGGTATTCTGCTGTACTTAAAAGTTTGATGAAACAGAAAAAAAAACGCACAAAACATATAAATGTACAAACGATAAAAAAATCTTATGATGTCATAAAACAACTACGTAGCCAATGTAAATATCAAATGAATGTTGATTACGCTAATTATATCACTGATGTTCAGAGTTCAGTAGTTAATGGCAACATCAAATATTTTTGGTATTATATCAAATCTCTAAGAAGGAAAGATGGTTTGTTTACCAGATACTGTTTGTTTGGTTACCATAGAAGCCGAATACGGTCCAGATATGTGCAACCTTTTTTGCTTTATTTTTCTCTAGTGTGTACAAGCAACCAGATAATGTTATAAATATTCCGGATTATAATTTCAACCGAGATATGGATGTTGGTACTATTGTAATAGGCAAAGGGGAAATTCTTGAGGCTTTGAATCAGGTAGATATTTCAAAAGGAACAGGTCCTGATGGTCTGCCTCCTGTGTTTTGCTAAACCTTACCAAATGTCCTGGCTCCTCTGCTTAATGTTATCTTTAGTTTATCTCTTTCTTCTGGTTATTTTCCTCAGTACTGGAAACTCACTTATACTCCTGTTCACAAATCTGGTGAAAAAAAGAAATGTTATAAATTATCGACCTATTGCAGGGCTCTCTGTTATACCCAAGATTTTTGAAAAAATAGTGTCGGACCAATTAAAGCCCGGCTTATGTCGAATTGTATCTCCTCTGCAATATGGTTTTATGCCTAAACGCTCTGTTTGCTCAAATATGCTCGTTTTTGAGCAATATATCATGAATTCTTGAGGTAGGCAATCTGCAGGTTGACTGCATATATACTGACCTTACAAATGCCTTTGACACTGTCTGTCACAAGTTTTTAATTGTAAAACTCAAACCTTATGGGGTAACTGGAAGTTTTTTAGCTGGGATTAGTAGTTAGTTATCTGACCAATAGGAAGCTAATTGTGAAAATTGGTTCACATTGTTCTGAAGCATTTAGTGTTTACCCTGGGGTGCCGCAGAGGGCTCAACTGGGTCCACTTCTCTTTCTTATATTCTATAATGATGTAGTTGACATATTTTCTGGTGTAGAAGTGTTGCTCCTGACTGATAATCTAAAGATATTTCTTAAAGTCTAAAACCTTAATGACGTGAACATCCTGCAATACAACCTTCAAATGTTTTACAAGTGGTGCTGCATTAACTCATTGACAGTCAATATTAATAAGTGTAATGTTATAACATTTTCCAGGTCTCATGTTGGGATTTTCTACTCGTACAGTCTCGAAGGTGCAGCCATTACAACAGTTAATTCCGTCAGGGATCCAGGAGTTATCTTCAATTCGTCTTTAACATTCAGGAAACATATAGACAATATTATTGGCAAGTCCTATTAAAATGTTGGGTTTTCTTTTTAGGAATACGCATAGTTTCGTTAATGCTATGCCCTCAAGGTTCATACGTCTCACTAGTTAGATCTCATCTGGAGTTTGCTACTCAACTCTGGTTTCCCAGCTCCTAAGATGCATAGAATCAATAGAAAGAGTTCAAAAGAAATTCCTACGTTTCCTATCATTCGGATTATCTATTCCAAATGACTACAAAGAGCTATCTGAAAGATTAAACCTACATTCTTGTCATCAGCGTAGTCTGTTAAATCACCCACTACTTACATTTGATATTTTAAATGGTCTAAAGACAGCTGTGAATTGGTTAACATTAGTTTCAATGTTCCAAACAAGTATACCAAAAGAATTCACCTTTTATAAAGTTTTATAAAAGAAAATACACATTTAATTCATCAAACCCTAGACGTCTTAGATTGGCAAATAAGTTGCAAGAGGAGATTGATATATTAAATATGTCTAGGTATCAATATAAAAACAAAGTTGCTTCTTAACTAATAAAAATAGACGAGCAGTGTATTATTAACCTAACCATTTTAATTTCAACGTTATTTATTTTTTCTGTATAGTTCCAATATTGCTATTTTCATAGGATCATCTTTCTTAAACTATAATAATTATCTTTTTAGTCTTAAAAATTAATATTATCATTAGTCATATTTTATTTGAGAAAATTAATTGCTATAATCTTCATGGAATTATACATACAATTGAATACATCTCCAACAGTAGTGTCTATATCTATATATACCTATCATATATTACAAATAATTGTGATCATAAAAGTATTTTAAAACTTGTAATCCAGTGTCATATTGTAGGTTATATTTGTATCGAATGTAAAAGGATTTGTTCCGTACATATATAATAAAAAAAAAATTATCTAAACATGGGAATAAATTCACTTTTTCTCTCTCTCTGGTCGAACCCTACAACTTCTAAGAATATAATATTTCCGATAGCCGACAAGCAACAATTAATTAATTAACGGAAAAAGGTTTGGAAAAGGTGGTAATAGATATAGAAATGTACTTAAGGAAAACCTTGTAGGCATTTTATGTAGCTAAAATGTTTTCGTAAAGGTAAAAGTATAGAAATATAAATTTATATATAATATTACATCAGTTATGCATTAAGCAACCTTGGTTCACATCATTTCATATTATCAATATGATAATTATTATGATTATGGTGTATATATAAACAAATACATAAATATTAATATAATTTAAAATAATAAATGTGCTAATAACCATTAGTAGATGCACTCTAAAAGAATAATAAGGTAATTTTTGTTTCCATCCATTATCAAGAAATGCGCCGATCGATTAGATAGAATCCTGAGTTTCATAGAATCAGTACTGCTAGAGAATGTTAGCGTAAATTTTGAAAGTCTGAAAAGTAGCTAAGAGTAAAGTTGTTAAGCTCTAATTATTTTCAATTTTTTTCTTTGTCCAGCTCCTAAAATCCATTAAAACAATGCACAAAATGGACGACACTGAAATAAGCGTTCCAGATTTCACACTATTCATATTAGTTCTGGCTATGTCAGGCGTAATTGGTTTATACTACGGTTTGGTTAAAAGAAACGCAGATACCATACAAGAATATATGTTTGGCAGTGGTAATTTACCATTAATACCAGTATGTCTCTCCAATATTTCAAGGTATTTCAAAAATTAGTTTTATTTTATGCTATAAAAATAATGACACAACACAGTACAAACATCTCATTATAAAAATAATGCTTTAAAATCCACATAATTATTTCATGTAAAAGATTTTCTATAGACACTAAACTTAGATTCAAAGAGAAGACGATAAATGATGTCTGTTCCCAGTGCGGTGTCCAGCATAACAATGATAGTAATCCCTCGGGAAACTTACTACTATGGTGCTCAAATTATGTTTATACCATTGGCAGAATTTGCATTCTTCTTTATCAAGTATCTCTTCATTGTACCAGTATTTTATAATTTAAAATATCCATCAATTTTCGAAGTAAGTATTGTATTTTATATTGAGTTTTCTTGATTGAAATCTATTATATAACTAAATTTGTATTTTGTAATTTTTAATTTATCTGAAATTTAGTAAAACTTTTAGAAAATTTAATACAATATTCAAACTATATCCACAAACTTATGTTAGCTGCTTTAAAAATGTATCACAGGAATTACATCAACAAAGAAATGACCAATGACAAGCGCAAATGTAACCGGGACGACATGTAAAAAGATATCAGATTTTTTAAACACTTACCCCTTTTTTTTTAGACAAATTAAATTCATAATGAATAATAAACAATTATAAAAGGACATTGAACCAGCACTGAATCTCTATAATAACTAGAGCATATACGAACTTATTAAAACTTGACCATAGGACAGAGCTGCAGAATAATTTGGTAAACAAACAAAAATACATTAAAACTATGCCAGACATTAATGAACTAGAGATACTGAAACGATGCCGAATGGATCTATAAAATATCAAAAATTTAATACTAAAAAACACTTCTTATTACAAATACACATAAGAAGACAATGTGGATGAAACTTACATACTATTTTATCTTACTAATAACAAACGGATAAAAACTGAACAAACAAACTAACAAACATGCCACAAAAAATAAGAGTGTATGCAAATGAGAATATGCAATAACAATCCACATATGTTTGTAAAATAATTCTTTAACCGGTCATTAACTAAAAGTAATTCATTGTCCACTCATCCGGCCGTATAGAAGTATTTCTCATCCGTCCACACTAAAAAAAATAGAAGGTGTATTTAGGAATGTGCATTGAAGAGAGTTAGTAGGCGATCTCATACTGTTGGGACAGACAGATTACTAAACGCAGACCCTAAACCGCTCAATGACGCAAAATCAACAGCGTTATTACAAAAAAATACCTTTGACAAGTTTTTGTCTAAAAAGAAATATCTATCTGATAATTACATTTCATGTGTTTGCCTACATTCAAATAATCTTAATTAATTATTTTTGTTTTCTAGTATTTAGAAAAAAGATTTAACAAGTTCACAAGGAGATTAACGTCTACTATCTATTGTTTAACTCAGGTTTAATTATATCTCGATTATATAAAACATTTTATATGACTGACAAAACCCTTTTAGAAAAATTAAAATGTTATTTTACAGATATTTTACTTGTTCGTAATTGTTTACTCGTCAGGAAAAGCTGTTACACAAGGTAAATACCTCATTAAATTTTATTTTGACTATGTACATACTCCTATTATAATTGCACTCAATTTTTAATCTTGTTTTTTACTTTGTATTACTGCTATAAGAGGAGTATTGTGATCATGTCAAATTTTCTAAATTGAGTTATATCGGAAATATAAGTTTTGAGGTCCATTGAGTCAAACAAATGTGTTTTGGCGAATGGTCTGTTTTATATATATATATATATACACGAGTATATATATATAACAAAAACGCAGGAACTTGAAACTTGGTATTCTGTAATTCTAAGAAATTACGTAATTCCCAGACCTTTTTCTCTTTACAAAGGTGGAGTTTGCTCTGGGAGGTATAAAATAAGGTTAGTCTCAATGCCATCTGCAGTAGGGTATGTCATGACATTGTCTTGACTGACCTTCGTAATGGTAGAGAAACGTGATGTTTCGGACCTCCTGAAGTGATGTAATTTTCTTGGTCATTTACCACAAAGTTTTAAATATTTGAATTATCTGGAACTAAATAATATTTAATTCACTTTTAGTGTTTCGAATTCCGTTTTATATATTTTCACCAACTGCTTGTATGCTGTGCGTCGTTTTCACTGCACTAGTAAGTTTAATCATTATTATTTTTATTTCCTGTTTTAGATTAACATAAATATTTTGAACTTTATTACTTTTCAATTAAACAAACCCAATGTAAATAACTTCCTTTAATATAAATAACTAACTAAATAATTCATCAGAGACATTTTCCGTGGTAGCCTGCTTCATTTTGTGGTCATCGACCGGTTTCGGGCGTTCGCCCATCTTCAGGATGCGTTTTTCAGACAGTGTGAACTCTCTTTCACACTCTCTTAGAGTGTGAAACTAAGTCTCTGTACGAGTCTGTGTTGGCACACTGTCTGAAAAACGCATCCTGAAGATGGGCGAACGCCCGAAACCGGTCGATGACCACAAAATGAAGCAGGCTACCACGGAAAATGTCTCTGATGCTTTCCAGCTCTGCGGAACCAACCACCACAACAACTAAATAATTAATTAATTATAATTAAATTTCAATTTAGGGAGGCCTAAGAGGTGTTGTCTGGATGGATACGGTTCAAGCTTGTATCATATTGATGTCCTTCATGATTTTCATCGCCTATGGAATTTATGATGTGGGAGGACTGACCAATGTTTACAACATTTGTCTAGATGGTGGTCGCTTTAATATTGATGTGTAAGTGGTATGGATATAATATCTATTGTGTAATATGGATCATGTTTAATCTGTTATCAAACAAATCTTCAACTGTTCAATGTAAATGATAGTCAAAAAACTTGATTTACTTCCTTTGAAAATAAAAAATAAAAAGAGGGAACAAGATCGTTCGAAAATCAAATAAGCCTTAGCATTTTTTCATCTAGGGTCGTTTGTAAGCTTCCGAACTATGGGACCAGTCTTTATATCTACTGTCTGTAACAGAATTTAATGTGAAAGTAAATCCGAAACTGATCGGAATCAATGAGAAGATGAAGCATGTTTTATGCCTGGCATAATTGCAGTTTATTTTTATTTATTTATACATACATACATGGTTGCACCCCATTTATGTAATTTTCTTACCCAACACATAAACAAAACAAACACTATACGAGAAATAGACAAACTACAGATATAAAAGATTAAAAAAATAGAACATATAAAATACAAACTAGACTAGATAATAGAATAAAAAATTGGGTATATAAAAAATATGAATATAAAAATAATAGGTTTATAGCGAGTATCTATTGTAGGAACATGGAAGTCGATTAATCCCAGCAATTCAGGAAAATCTATATAATGATGTATAAGTTTGAAGAGGAAAATAAGGTCTGCTCTTAGCCTTCTGAAGGATAGAGTACTCAAATTAAGGGAATCCAACACATCAGAATAAGTTAATCTTTCACTTGATAAACCCATCATTTTAGCAATCCTTCTCAGAAACCTATGCTGAACCCGTTCAATAGCATCAATGGTGAATTTTATAATAAGGAGTCCAAACTGGAGGAGCAAATTCAAGTCGTGGACGAACCAAATGTAAATACAGTCTTAAAATACTGAAGGGATTCTAAAAGAAGTGGGATTCCTAAAGACAAAACCCAACATCTTGTAACTGTTGCTGACTATCTTTTCAATATGAGAGCTAAAGGACAGTCTAGAATCTAAGGAGATGCCAAGATCATTCACAGAATTATCACGATTTAAAGGAGTATCATTGAGAGTATATTTAAAGTGCAGAGAAGAGCGTGATCTGAAAAAAGAAATTACTTGGCATTTCGAGATATTTAGTTTAAGAAGATTATTTGTGGACCAAACAGAAAGTCTGTCAACAGCATCCTGAAGAATTTGGCTATTACGACTATCTATGATTTTCCTAAATAGTTTAACGTCGTCAGCAAAAATTAGAATGTTAACATCTGGAAGAACTAGTTTAACATCATTAATGAAAATCAGGAACAATAAGGGATCAAGATGTGATCCTTGAGGTACTCCAGAAAGGACAGTATAAGGCAATGAAAGGAATGATTTTACTTTAACAGTCTGAATACGGTGGGTAAGATAATTTTGCAACCAGCATAGCATTGTACCATAAATGCCCAAACATTTAAGTTTAGTAAGAAGTAATGTATGGTTCACACTATCAAAAACTTTGGAATAGTCAGTGTAGACACAGTCAACTTGAGAACCTTTTTCGAAACATTTAAATATGAACTAGACATAAGACAATAAGTTCGTGGTAACAGATTTTTTGGAGTGAAAGCCAAGTTACTCCGGTATGATTATATTCCTTACTGAAGACATTAGCTTAATGTAAACAATTGATTCGAAGAGTTTAGGAATGGTACTTAAAATACTGATAGGGCGATAATTTTGTACATCTTGTCTGGAACCATTTTTGAATATAGGAATTACAAAACTGGATTTCCAACGTGAGGAAAATTGCCCAGTAGAGAGGGAACTATTGAACAATAAAAATAAAGGAACTAACAAAGGTTGTGTGCATCGCAATAACAGACAAGGAGGAACTCCATCAGGACCTGCAGAGTGATATTTATTTAAATGTTGAATAGCTTTCTCGATATCACACATTGAGATAAGGAAGGGTGTAAAGTTTATATTACTAGGTAAAGCAGAAGCCACATTAAGAGCAGCAATGGAAGGTTTATCTTTGGTTTATCACTAGAAAAATGTGATGCAAACAACTCAGCAATTTCATCACCTTTTGTACAAGACTGATTGTTTAAAAACATTTCATTTGGAATATCAACGCTAGATTTGGTAGACTTAAAATATCTCCAAAATTGTTTTGGATTTGTCTGAATATTGCTTTCAGTCTGAATTATATATTGCTCATACAAATATTTAGACAGTGATTTGCATTTGGATCTTAGAGTGGAAAATCTAGAATAATCTTCTTTTAAGTTTGTTATTTTGTAGAAGTAGTGAGCAATTTTCTTCGCTTTTACTAGACAATTTAATTCAGAGTTGTACCAATGAGGAAAAGTAGATGTAAAAATACTTTTTACAGGGACATAGTGGTCGATGCCAGAATATAGAATTTGATCAAAATAATCTAAAGCAACTTCTAGAGGCTTATCATGAATAAAAGACCAGTCTTGACTAGTAAGATACATGTTTAAGAGATTATATTTACCATTGTTGAAATCACAGACCAATTTATGACTCTTTAGTGAATTAATAATACTATCACAGCAGATCTCTAGTTCAACCTCTAAGGGAGGATGGTAATTATCAACATTGGTAATTGCAATATCACATTTCTATACATTTAAACTTAAATTACTTAACACTAAATCTAACAAATTTGAATTTACATAATTCGGATATTGTTGTAAAACATCTACAACTTGGCAGTGTTGTTCATACATGTTTGTCGTGAAATCCGGAGGGAGATACACACTCCCGGCAATAAGGGTGGATGTTTTCATAGATATTTTGACAAATACCTGTTCAATATTACTACTTACGGTGATGAGGCGGGAAGACCCTAAATTAGAACGTATAGCAATGAGAGTTCCTCCTCCAGATCTCTTGTGTCCACCAGTTCTGTCTGCTCTGTAAATGTTAAAGTTTGAGAAACCTAATTCATCATCACTAATGGAATCACATAAATTTGTTTCAGTGAAGACAAAAACATCGAAACCACTACTATGTATAACACTTCGAAGATTGACAAGTTTAGTCCGCAACCACCTGACGTTTTGGTAGTAACACTGCAGATATGTTCGATGTCCTAACTCAAGTTTTTTTGAATGTCTTTTTGTATGATTATAGGGATTCCATGTGAATATTTAATAGTTAAATTGGCCTCACTATTTGCTGTCCTTTTCTCCAGCTCCAAACGAAGGGATTTTAGGTATTCGCGTTCCCGTACTGTTTTATCTAAACTCATACGCAGGGGAGCAGGCAGTTTTACTCTTGATTGAAATAGCTGGAATGCATCCTACTGTGTGGAACAGACTAACTTCAGTGGTCGAGGTTTTAGGAGATTCAGCGTTTTACCTAAACGACTAGTTTTTATAACTTTACTAACCAGTACATCATCATTTATAGTATTTCGAACGCAGTCGATATCGCTTTTTAAACGCTTATCCATAGATGGTCTGTTTGTTTCTGGTACATTGAATAAAATAACATTGCATGAACGTCTTTGTTTATCATTGATTTCTCTAAACAAATCTTCTGGCGATAATACTTGCTTACTCGTGTGGGTATACAGTTGTTTTACTTCTTGAAGTTCTTGTTTAAGGTCATATAGCAGTTTCATGATATTTGGAAGACCTTTTAAACCGACGTCGCACTGGGAACACAAAAATTTTAATTGTCGTTTCTTTAAATTCATGCACTTGATCTCATTAAAGGTTAAGCCTGAACAAGAAGTATGCACACTATTACTGCAAGCATCACAGAAGTATTGCTCCTTATTTTCAGAGAAATCTAAATTACAAATAGCGATAATTACCCAAATAGCACACGATGCAACCATTTTTTCATTATAAATGCTATTTTCAATTAAAAAGAACTTAATCAAAATAGAACGAATTATAGCACAACTTACTGAGAGGAAGGATACACTCTATTGTTGATTCATGTTTAAAAAACTAGTAATAAAAAAGTTTTTAGCGAATGGTTTGTACATGCGTATGTATGTATGTATGTGGGTGTGTGTGTGTGTGTGTTGTGTAAGCAAACGATGTGTTCGATTTTGGTACTACCACCGATTCTGATACGAAAGTTTCGAGCAAAATCCATCAACCACAAACTTTACTTTGTGTTTATGTTTTGTTTCCTGGTTTTTCATGATTTTCTCGAAAAAGCTCCAACAATTTTCTTTAATCTTCGTATACTGTCTGTATACATATATATGTTGGCTGTGTAATTTGTAAACCATCACTTTTATTTGAAACATTTTCTCGGGATAATTGATTCCTATGTGGTTTTCTTCTTCCTTTTTTTTTTGCATTTGTCAGGTCAGGTCAGGTCAGGTCATCTAAAATTAATAAATAATTCTTTCACTTACTAGGTGTGTGTGTGTGGGGGGGGGGGTTATAAGCATGGACTTATAAGTGGGAGGTCCCTAGTCGATTCCCGCATATAATTACTAAATTTTATATTCGATCATAGTTTCCAAATTTGCTGATCTTAGAGGAAGTATTGTGGAGGAAAGTCGAAAATTACTAATTCAGAGTACTATAAACACATAACCTAAATAGTATTATAAACAGTCTGTTGAGAAAAGTCTGAGATAGAAGAAAACGGGTGAGATGGAATCTAAGAAATCCAGTAAAAGTCTTGTAATTTTCACGCGAATTATTTTGTTTTTTTTATTGTTTTACTTTCTCAATAAGAGAGCAATAGGCTGGAAATAGGAATTATTGCGATCATGACAAATTTTATTCCGGTGTTCAAGTTTTCACCGGAAATACAATTTTCGAGATTCCTCTTGAGCCGAAAAAATGGTTTTTAGATATTGTCTAAGGGGGTGGGTTTTGTGAGGTTTGCAAAAAGTGTAAAGCGAAAAATCACCGGAAATACAAAATTGATATTCCAGTTAAGCCCCAACACGGCATTTGGTAGTGATTTCGGGTTATCCATCAGCCGGAAGTGAAAATTTGCTGTAAAATAATTTTCGGAAGAAAAATTTTCTTGCAAACAATACTAACGATTTTCTTTAAACTACGTATACTGTTAAAAAAAACTCCTATTACTTTGATGTGAACAAATTTTGCCTGCAAAATAGATTTTTGAAGGGTTCCGGCGGGAACAGCAAACTTAAGCTTTCCTATAAAGTCCGCTTCAGTATTATCTATCTAACATAATATCTTGAATATCAAGTAGTTCTATCTATATAATATCAAGGAGCATTCCTAGAATTCCAAATTTGTACAAAATCGGTTAAGTAAACGATATACGAAAATGCGATTTTAATGAATAGTTTCAGAGTTTGTTTTTTGGATTTTTTTTCTCGCACAATGCTACGATTTTTTTTTTTATGGTTGAAATGCTAATTGCAAAAATTTGAAACATTTTAGTGGGCAAATTAATTTAGAGGATTCTGAACAGAACTTATGACGTAACGTTTCAAATGTTATTTGGATTTTTGTTCATGTTATTGGCGCTATCTTCTGGACTTGAATGTACCTGCAATGGGTGCTAATTGACATATATCCCCCACCACCTGCAATATATAAGTTAGGGTAAATGAGTAATAATTTCCAAGGTTAAAGGAAATAATTGTAGAGGGAAGGAAAAGGAATAATTGTCACATTTATAATTATACTAACTACAATAAAAGGAACTCCTTTAAAAGCTTAAAAAAAAAAAACAAAAATATAAACCTTTTTTCAGATTTGACTTTAGTCCTTTTGTAGGCTATGCTCCAATATATACTTTCCTATCAGCAAATTTTGTATCCATGGTAACGTCTGCATACAATCAGGGCGCCAGGCAAAGATATTTATCACTGCCATCATATGGAAAAGCAAAGTTATAAGTTTTATTTCGTCAACCTATTTATTGAATGATAAAGGGCATAATGGGCAGGGAATGTTGAAATGGGCATAATTTGAAACTATTCAACGAGAGGCATTCTATAATTAAAGAAAAAAAATGGTTTATAGTTCTATTGTGGTTTATTAAATGAATCTCACAATTTTCTTATTTTTCAAATAATACCCCAAATACATTTATACATATTTGTAACAACTCTCTACTAATTTCTTCATATAGTAAATTCTTAGTCTTAAAATGTGAACCAGTTTTGCAGAATTTTTTTTTTGTCCACTTCTTTTTTGCCGTGAAACTTGATATCATCCCTTGACGGTAACAAACAAAAGAAATCTGTTAGTAGGAGGATATCCGGACTGTAAGGCGGTTATGGGATGATTTCAGGATGAATGGTTTCAGGCATGTGGTCGACCATTGTCCTGGAGTAAGAGTATTCCTTTCCTCCAAACAAATCACGTCGCTTTTTCAAAGAACGTAGACTTCTTATTATTTTCAAGCTTCTCTCTTTAGTACTGACACTCTCATAGGAAGCAGCTCTTAAACAACATGGACGTTCTACATCTCCAAATATTTTTAGCAACATTTTGCCGCCGAAGGTTGAATCTTGAATTTCTACTTCTTGTTAACAAAATACATGTTTTGAGGTCCCCTGGGTCCAAAAAAGTGATTTTTAGAAAAGGGAACTGTGTGAATATCTTGTCTGATTACAGTTCCCTAAAAACTTGTATGTGGCCTAAATGTCAGAAAAGATTCTTCCGCCGCTGTGCTCTTAAACCTAAGATATTGGTTAAGCTTGAAGATTTCAGCCTGGAAAACGGATTTAGTTCTTCAAGGATATACTATTGCCGATGCCAGCTGCATTCCATCAATTAACTGGTACAAATCCTGGAGCCATCTGTAAGAGCTATAATTATTTCATTTTTTCTCGTTTGCGAGTCAGAGTGGTAATCAAAATCCATGTCTCAATCACCCAAAAATTAGATTTAAAGTGATAAAAATGGTCTTCATCAGATCTGCTCCCCACACTTATCTTATGTCACCACCTGAATGTAAATAATTTACAGAAGATTTATAGAATAATTTATAGATTTATAGAAGATTTATATAAATTATAGAGAATACGAATAATTTTATGAATATACATTGGTTTTAGTGCAGTACTATTGACTAGTATAGGTGAAGCTCTGATATTAATTCTTGCCAACTGTTTTGGCTTGCTCATATACTCTACATATTATGATTGTGATCCTGGATTAAGTCAGGTATTTAATTAATTTTTATTCTACAAATTTACATATTGCAATTTTAATTTCCAATAAAAAGCTGTAATCTATATAGTTGTTGTTTTTCTGTTTCAATAATCAAATTAGAAATTGAAAGACACTAATCAAATGGTAATCTATTATATTCTGGATAAAGGTAAAGATCTACCTGGTTTGACCGGCTTATTTCTAGCTGGAATTTTATGTGCTGCACTTAGGTTTGTAGTTTGCTTGCCTAATTTGTGACTCTCTTATTACATTATTTCTGATTTAATTGATATAAAAAATTATCTATTTCAGCTCAATGTCTACAGTGTTAAACAGTGTTTCAGCAATTATTTATGAAGATCTACTGAAACCTGTGTTACCAAAGTCTTTAACAAATACTCAAATAAATTTATTATTAAAATCTTTAGTAGCCACCATTGGATTGATTATCTCAGTCGCTACAGTAATATTAACTTCGGAGGGCAATATGTACCAGGTAAACAATTTGCTACTTATTTTAAGTTCTTGTAACAAGAGGAGTATTGCAATCGTGCCAGGTTTTCGAAATTGAGATTTTTCAGGAAATTTTGCTGTTTTGAGGCCTCCAGAGTCCAAAAAAGTGTTTTTTTTAGAAAATTGTCTGTATATGAACAGAATATCTCAAAAACGAAAAATATAGGAAGCTCAAACTTGGTATTCCGTTTAGGTACTACCACCGCGTCCGACAGGAAGATTTCGGGCAAAATCCATCAACCGGAAGTGCCATTTTACTGAATGGTTTTTGCAGTTCTTTGTTATTTTCTCGTAAACGGATGCAACGATTTTCTTTAAACTTGGTAAATCGACTACACATACAACGAGCTACAACTTTTATTTGAAACGTTTTTTCGGGAAAATTCATTAAGGGGACTTTTGTGAGAGGGGGTGGGGTTATGTTTTCCTCTAATGTGCTATTTCATTTCAACAACGTGCTATACAATGCTGTCAACTAAATAATATTAATTAGAATTACATAAGTTGCCAAAATTCCCAGTTTGAGGAAAATGGTTGAGCGCAAGTGCGACTTTGCTGATTAGGTTTTTCAGTTTTTTGTTATTTTTCATCAAAAAAATACCGATACTTTTAAACACTAACAAGAATTGTAGGTGTGAAGAAAATATGCCATTCCGCAGTAAGAGAAAGTCGTGTGAGTGTTTCACACCAGATTTTTTTTATTTAATGAAATTAACAAAGTAATAATCTATAACCCATAAATATATGTACATTTAGCGTTGTGGTTGGATCCGCAGGGCTAGAAAGCGTCAGAGATATTTTCCGTGATAGCTTGCTTTTTTCGTGGCCATCACTCTTGGACTTTTCTACGACGACCAAGATCCGCACAGCGACGGCTCTAGGCGGGCTCTCGCCCACGCCGCGCTCATCTCCGTGAAGGGTTTCTGCGCTTATCGCCGTGACATGATAGTACTATGAAATAAGCTATATAATTAACAACATTGCAGTTTTAAAAACTATAAAATTAATTAACACACAGCTTATTAACGAACCTTTGTCATTGAGACAGATTATAGGCACAACGCTGCAGCGCCATCCATTTTTAAGGCTTGATTATAAAATATCTTGATGATAGATGAACGCCCGAAACCAGTTGATGACCACGAAAAGAAGCAGGCTATCACTAAAAATATCTCTGATATATTTAGCACTCATGGCTTTAAGAGGAAGATTGCTTGGTGTACGAAATTAAAAATTTTATCTGAAAGGCTCATGAAAGGAAATTGGGAAAAGTTTATGAAGTTTTTATAACAGATTATTCGCCTTGATAATAAATAATTGTGTAAAAATGAATTTAATACATTTATATTTTTTGTGTTTATTTCAGTTGTTTAGAATAACGCTAAGCTTGGTGAGCGGCCTGATAATCTATGTTTTCACCTATGGCATGTTCTGCAGGAAGGCCAATTCAAAAGTATTTATATTCATTATTCTATTGTAATGATAATAATAATGAAAATAATAATAATAGAAATCACACGGGGAGCGAGAAACCTCTGAGCGATGCAGGCTGTGCAATGTAGCAGTAGAGTCCATTCAGCACATCACTGTTGTGCTCGAATTTAGCAGGCACTGAGTATCTCTCAGAGCACAATAATCTGGCGCGCATGCTCCATTAGACGCTGGTAGTCAAACTCGGGATTATGCCAGAGGGAGAGAAGTTCCCCTATACAAGTATTCCCCAAGGCCATAGTGGAAAAGGACGGGGTTACGGTGTATTGGGATCAGTCATGATCACCAATAGGTCAGTCATGCACAATAAACCAGACGTTCTTATTTTAAATACCCGAAAAGGGACAGTCGAAATAATAGATGTAGAGATCTCCTTGGACAACAATACCGCAAAACTTTAGCCGAGAAGAAGCCGGAAGTACCAGGATCCAGCGGTTGAAATCAAAGAGATGTTCAGCTGGGCGTGGTTAGGGTAATCCCGATCGCCATCTCGGCTAATGGCCTAGAGCCTATCGAGACAATTAAGAATTTGCATGTGCTGGAACCCTGGTTGGTAGAGAGAGCACAGAAGTGTGAGTTATTGGACACAGCGAGGTGAGGAAGTTCCTCAATTTATAACCATTTGAAATGTCTTCATTGGGTTGGAATTGTTCCCTTCGCTGATTCTATTTACAGAAGAAAAAATAATAATAATAATTTAATAATCACAGAGTAAGAAAAAAGGACTAGTGTTAATTTTTTTCGGGAATTTTGGAATGAAATAAACGACTGATTTATCTGCATCTGGATGAGTGAATGACATAGCAATTGTACGAGAGTTGAAAATGATTTTATTCTCCATTTTTCCCTTGCCACTATTAAACTATTTAAAAAAGCTGCTACAAAACACTCACACGTCTATCTCTTACTGCAATGAATACAATTTAATAAACAAGTTTCTTTAACACTATAATTTTTTAACAGACATTTAGATGAGTTTGGAAAAGGTGGTAGGGATTCTGTACCTGAGTGAAACTTGTACAGAAGGGCCCTCTGTCTTAACTAATAACACTTGTAACGAAAGTTTAAATTCAAAGCTAACTAATAGTGCCCCGCAATTCCCCTAAAATAAATTTTTCAAATTTGGAATCCTAGTAATGCGTCTAATCTAGCTTAACGTCATATTTATGTTTCATGAAACTAAAAGCGACAATTAGGGGAAGTGTGACCTTCTAGCTAACCGAGAACTCCTTAAAATCTGCTTAATCGGAAAAATCTTTCAAACTAAGGAATTGAAAGGTTTCGAGAAAATCGTAGAAAACTAGGGAAGAAAACGTTCAGTAAAGTGAAACTTTCGGTCAACCGATTTTCCTTAAACTCGGAATTTTAGATCCATTTCATTCTTATTAATACTATACAGTTGAAATGACACTGTAGAGATTGGGAGAAATGTCACCCAAAACCATTTTAAGATTTCCGACAAAATCATCAAACGAAAGTGCGAATTTATTGTTTGCTTTTTTTTTTAATTTTTCACGGTTTTCTCAATATTTTTGTGCACTTTTACATACATGAATGTATGTCACCATTACTTGGAAATGGTTCCAAGAAAATTGAGTTTTTGAGAAATCCAGCTAGAACGGTAACGTTAAGCTTTCCTCTAAAGTTCACGTTCCATTCAATATATAGTTCTATCATCTACTTAATATTAAGATACATTAGAAGCATTGCTAGAAGTTCAAATTTCAGAATATCAGTTGACTGCAATTGCAACTTGGAATGTTAAATGCATAGACAAAAAGTATTAGGTATAAACATTGAAGCAGAAAGGGCGGTCCCATATATTCCACACTCAGATATACATGTATAAACCTTGCCACCTGTTTTAATACCCAGCCTAACTAAACGTTTTTAAACATTGTAATTATAAAGTAGATTTGCCAATTAAATTGTATTAATTGCAGTCAGAGAATGATGTGTGACTGTTTTGCAACACAGATTTGTTGTTTAATGGAAATATCTGCCTTTAACAGTATTGAAAATAGCCTATTGTTATAGGGAGCAATTTTAGGTGGAATCGCAGGTGTTATAATTACAGTTTGGTTAAGCATAGGAATACAATCAGCTGTGGATGCTGGAAAAATTAAATACAATACTAAAATTGTTAGTATTGAAGGATGTCCCCAAAATTTAACAGAACAGTTAAATTTAAAGTAAGTTTTTTTTAGGCTTTCATTAATCCATTATCAGTGCAACTTCTATATTTTAGAATATTAAAGTATTTATAAAAAAAAATATTGTTTCAGTGTAACAACATCAGGATATCGGGGCTATGTTCCAGTGACTTTCTCACAAGATCTGCCATATCCTTACCGGATATCATTCAATATTATAACTATTGTTGGATTCTTAGTCAGTGTAATAGTTGGTTCTATTTTCACAATATTTACATCAAGAGAAGATAAAGATAAAGAAAATCTACTTATACCACAACTGAGAAATAACAGTATTGTAGCTAGTGAGCATGAACTTCAACAGCTCAATGCTTCTAGCTAGCGCTCTACAATGTGGATCAGGGATATAATTTGTTATATCTAAGCAATAATGTGACGTTTCTAGTAGAGATTGTCGTTTAAGTACACTTTAACCGCTAATTACAGCTGGAGAAATTAGAACACTCACACCAGAATTTAGTTTTCTGTGTCAGCATTTAAAGCAATCTTACAAATTTAACGATTTTTTTAATTATACTGGAGACTGTTCATTTTAGTTAATCGCTACAATTGTAGGAAAATTATGACGAATCATCATCCAAAGAAATAATTCTGCTGTGATGAATGTTCGTATTAATGTTCAAAATTTTTTTGTATTGTAATACTTGATGAGTAACACTATTTATTCACAGTTTATCATTTGTGCATGATATAAGATTCTAATCAAGATCATAAAGTACAAGTCCTGCTCAAATTCTTGATAAGCAGGATACTTTCTGCATCATTTTAACATGTTAAAAGTCTATTCCTGCAAGGTAATAGCGATAGAGCGATGAATTGGATAGATTATTTTGTGAATTTATAAAACGAAAAGGAGATCAATAGAAGGAAGAAGAATCGATCTCATCTCATACAATGGATTAGGTTAGCCTGTTTCAATGTGGAATTGGAAAAGAGCTGAAGAATGGCAAATCTGCTGATCTCGGAGCGTAGACTGGATTACTTAATTATGGAATGAAAGAGTGACAGAATTACTTAATTAACTAATTTATTAACACTTATTGATGTAGAAGGGAATGACCAAATCCAGAAATGATCCTGGGTTTTATCTGTGCCTGTATTCAAGAAAGAAAAGAAGAAAAATTACATAAACCATTTGTTTGTCAAGGAAGGTGGAGGCTTGTGAGGAACCGTTTGGAGAAAGATTTGCATCCACTGAAAGACCAGGATGATTCTGGAAGATTCTGGGTCAACCATAATTTCCGGTTGCATCAATTGTTGGGGAAGAAAAGCTCTAGAAATGGTTTCTTTATAAGTGAAAATGTCATAGCTATAATTAAGGAAATTTTGTAAATAGAAAGATGTCAAATAAAAACGGATAGAGTATTTCTAAGCCAGTCCAAACCAGCCTCGTTACTTAAGAAAATATTTAAAGATGTTTGGCTGCAAGGTAGAGGACATAAAGGAAAATAGGAATAATATTCAAGGACAACCGACATGTACATGTTTTACTGTGTATTTAACTGTATCTGACAATCCAGAAATCATAGCACAGTATGTGGTGTATATCTTCTACATTACTTGGAAACTTGTAGAAGGATAAATAACAAAGGGAGGACTGGAAATAAAGAAAAATAAAATTAGACTGATAACTACAGATTATACGATGAAATGGACGTAGACCACAGGATAATCTAAAAGTGGAGAGTTTCCATTTTCTTATTACTTAGGCTCCATGATCTGAAAAAAATGGATACTCCACGATGGAGGTTGAAAAGGGAATACCAGCGGCAGGAAAATGATAGGCAGAGTTACTGGATACTGAATCCAGTTCTCTGAAGCTGTAATATCTTAGTAAATAAAAAAATATTACTTATTTTGCACAGGTCCAAAATATATAGGGAGCAGAGACTTTAGACCTTAAATAGCGCTCAGAAAAAAAAGTTGTTCTTCAATTAAAATGGATTTCCGCAGAAGATCTAATAACATTCCAAATACAAAATGATGAAATTAAAATAAAAATTAAAATAAGGAGGAGATGAAGAGAAATGTCTTGAAGATTGCGGAAGAAAGATGCCTGGAGCGATAGCTACGTTATGCATGAAGAAAAGAGAAGGCGATATTCCTAGGATAAGATAATAGGGAGCACATATAAAGCCACGGCCTAAGAGAAGAGAATGTAGCAGACCGAGAGGAATGGAGGGGATTCTATAAGGAAGAATATGGTTGAAGAAAACGTCATTCTATAGGCATCCCTTGAATATGAATATGACGTTTTCTAATATTAATAATAGATTGAATTAATATTAAATTAAGTAGAGGAATATTATTAGCAAATTAAAACTGCTAGTTTAAACTTTTACTTACAATAATTTCAGTAGTTTATAAATGTGAATTAATTTAATAATTTTTGTAATATTGTTATATAAGAATATGCAGCTTGTAGCACCTGTGTAAAACAGAGGATTACAGAATTTTAATAACAATAAACAAATATTGTTATATACATATGATCAAGGCGAGAGAGAATAATATCTCAAGTAAATTAAATTACGATACTTACATTAGCATATCTCTCTAAATCGAATGTCATTAAAAATCTAAAATGCAAAATTAATGGTTTCGAAGTCATTGATAACATCATTAGATAGTATCGTCTTTGCCTGGGCGTTGCTGTATACCATGGGCTGTCGTACAGCTGATTGAATAATTCCTGATACTATAACAAAAACTATATAATATATATATATATATATATAAAAATAATAATAAAACAATAAAAATCATAAAATAACAAAAAATAGTTACATATTTGACAAGAGAGTAAAGTACCACTTTTATACACTCGAGCTCCGGTTTGCCGATCGAAGTGTAAATGAGAATGGCTAATGAACAAGTGTTGTAAAAGGGCTTTATTCTCGTGTAATAATCCCAGGCAGTGCAGCCAGTAGAGGCTTATTGCGCCTACCTCAAAAGGATTCGTGTAAGAAACCTCCCATCCCGTTATTTTTGCGATATCATTTTCTTTGGTCTCAGTGTACCAAAAATCTCATAGGGCAATTTGGCGATTGCAACGTAATCGAACAGTATGGGTGAGGCCGTTCCCTACTCCTCCTGACATAATCTACATAAAGGTTCCGACTTAATTATTTCCACTTTGTGCAGGTGGTTCTTGATCCAACCGTGCCGCGGGAATAGGCCTGTCACCAGATCTAATCCCTTCCTAAGCAAACGGTCTCTCTAGTTTTATGTTTAAACAGTTTAGGCATAATCATCTTGCGGTGTTTAGCGACTGGACATGCTTTCCAGATTGTGCCATGTTCTCTCCGGAGCCAGTCTCTGAGAGATGCACATAATGTCGATCTGGTTCTCTCAAGGACATATTCTGGAACACAAGAACGGAGTCCCATTCCTGGTCATTTAGTCGGCTGTTTCATTTCCTCTAATCCATCCGGCACCCGTTCTATCCGAACCTTATTGTGCCGGGAAATTTGCATAGGGATTCTCTATATTCCCTAAAGGGTAAAGTTAAAATTGTAGTATGTTTTCTGATTAATTTATTTATTATTAAATTGATTATAAAATATTAAATAGAAATGTTTAATAAAGTGACTTTTATTTTACTAGATATATAAATAAATATATTATTATTGTATTTTAGCATTTTCATCCTTAACCTTAAAATTTATTTAATTGAAAGGGAGTAACATTACCAATTTTTTAATTGCTAGATATTAAAAAAAATCACTTCCTACAACTGCAGCTATTGATTTTAGTTGAATCAACTGTTGTAGAAAATAAATAACTAAGTAAAAGAACAAAAATATACATTTTAAATTATACTTACATTATTTTTAATTTCTTGACCTAAGTAACAAATTAAACCTGGGAGAATTAGTGTGGCCACAAAGTGAACAAAATAGATACTATTATGAAATGATTCCTAATTCAAGAACAAAAAAAATATGTTTTAAAATTTATTAATTTTGTTGAATGAATACCAGATCTGTTTAGGTCAAGCTTATCATTTTTTTATATTCAATAAACATTTAAAAAAAAAAATTATTATTATTATTTAATTACTAACGAAATTTGCTAGATATCCAGCACAACAGCATTGTATTGATGATAATAGTATTTCTAAAAATAACATAGGGCTGATGTTATCGTTGATTTCATCAATAATTCTGGAAAAACAAAAATTATACAATTTTATTTAGTACAAGTATGTGAGCTTGTGTATCCCTGGCTTGTATCCCATATTAGATTTTTACATTCTCTCAAAGTTGATATTCCATTTAGATCTAGAAGGAGCATTTGACACTAAGGTTTCGGTGAAAATCCATCAACCGGAATTTCATGGTTTTTACCACTTACTTCGTTTACCAGCTAACATTTATAATTATTTTTTCGCATTTAATTGAAATATTTTTCTTCATGAAATAGAGAAAATAAACATTCAAAAATCGTTCACTTTTAGGGAAACATTTTTAAGGAAAATACTTATTTTTGTGGGAAGCAGAGAAATGCTGGGAGTAAAACTTCCTCCCATTCAAGGCAATGTACACTTCAAGCACCTGCTAGGAATTAAGGAAATCATTAATAGTATTTTTTAAAAGTAAAATTATGAATTATAAGAAAGAAAATTGGTCATCATACTTGTGGGAATTGAAAGTAGAAGATTGATAATTACAGAAGATGGATGTTGTATGGAGGAAGTGGCTATAAAAGCCTTCCTTCGCGAGCTAAAAGATTTATTGCGTTTTCGTTGAGTGTTATAATTATTTGTAAAGAGCGCAAAGTTGAGAGAGAGTGAATATGTATATAGCTATGAAGTACAGTATCTGTAGGTGTAGTTAAACTCAAGCTGTTGCACCCATCCATGAACTTTGCCGACCTATGTGATTGTTGGAAGTGTCTGAATGTGGTTCCTGTTTTTAGACTGGGATATTGTAGGACCACAAATAATTTTGAATAACATAGAAATAATTTGTAACTGTTTGGGAAAAAGGTCTCGTGATATTGTGTGTTGTGCAGTGACCCGTAGGAACGCCACTTCCCAAGTGACTGCTGCTCCTGGGAGTGTTGAACAATATAAAACAAAAATCTGATATGAATCACTTATACTTCACATTTTCTCTTACTCTGCTTATTACATATCTAATTCTAGGCCAAACCTGGAATTTCTCTTTAACGTTGCCCTTAGTAACATATATTATCGTCGAGGGTTTTGATGACTCATATCTTAGTGGGTTGCTGCAGATTACCATCTGAGTTGTAGAACGTATCAGTCACTTATGCGTGATCACAAGCTCTAAAAAGCTGGTTGTGTAATTAAGAGACAAATCTGAAGTCTGAGCTCTACCAGAATCCAATAAATAAGTTTTTCGGAAAAATTGTCCAAATAAAAGTGCTAGGACTGTTATGTGTGCATTAGCATTTCATGTTTACATAACATCGTTTGAGCCCTTATCGAAATAATTCAAAAACCAACTCTGTAAACTCGCACTTCGAGTAAACCGATTCTCTTCTAATTTGGAATTCCAGCATTGTTTCTAATGTATAATAATATTATACAGATTTTAGAATCGTACACTCCAAAACAAATTGCCACCTTGCAGAAAAGCTTAACTTAGCAGGTCCTTCAGTACCTTCCAAAAATAACTTTCCTAGAAAATACTTTCGAATAAAAGTGATGGGGCTTTATGTGTATGTACTTAATATGCAGAGTTAAACGAAAATAGGAACGACTTTTAGAGGAAAATATCCAAAGCATTCATTCAAATTCCACTATCGGTTGAAGGATTTCGCCCAGAACTTGTAGAACTTTGTCAGAAGGGGGGTGCCGTGACTAAATGTAAATTCAAGTTTACGATTCCTGTAATTTTTCGTTTAAAAAAACAAACTAAAGATCATACGCTAAAAACTTTCAATGGACTCATTGCGTATATTTCTCACTGCATATATATTGCGGAACTTATAACTCAATTTAGTAAATTTGACACAATCGTAAGCAATACTTCCTCTTACGATACTTCCTATAGTCAAAAAAATAAATAAATCCTGAAAAAAGAGACACAGTTTCAACTTACTTAAGTAGTTCAGCATGGGCAAGAACATTTCTACTTAAGAATGTCTCCATTGTTTCTTTATCTCCTGGTCCTTTAGTGATATTTCTTTTAAGTACATCCATTATCATTGTCGAAAAGGAGATTATTGTTAAGAGTAATGCGCAGAAAATGACCAATTCTGATGCAGCCCCAGTTACTACAATTAACTGATAGATTAATACAGTAAACGTGGTTCCTTCATCACCAATCGGTGTCCATATCTGGCGGGAAAAAATGAATTAAAAGTTACAAATTATTTTAACTTCAAATGTTCTTTGAATGTCAAGATTAACAAAATTCAAAAAAAAATATCTACATACTTCCGCTGGTATAGATTTATCTCCTGTCAGCTCGTGGTGTATGTAATGAAACCCAAATAATATTATGACAGCAATGAATAATGAAATAACTAATGTAAGTCCAATTTTCCTAAGACGTAATGAATTTTCTTCAATATATTTTGGATCTGCTCTGGCCAAGAAAAAACAGTTTTCAAAATTCTCTAATAAACTGAGAATCTGTTTTCTTCTAATGATTAAAGTGGCCTGAAAAAAATTGATATTGAAATAAATGGTGATTGAGTACGCAAATCTAGAGGACCATATCATTACATTTATGTCAGTTATATGGCCATGCTTCCTCTTCTTGAACACTGTTCCGAATTAGTTGTTTCAAGTTTGTTTTAATACAGAACTGTGTAAAAAAAGTGTTGACGGTCGCTAACTTCCGAAAGACAATAAAATCATACCAGTCCCAATTAAATATAATTTTCTCAACAAAAATATTGAATGGGAGGAAGTATTCCATTTGTGTCGATTTTGCAAATAAAATTTTTGGAGATCCCGTGCTGATGGGAAAATGTTTTTAGGTAATAAAGAAACAAGCACAACTATCTATCACGAATAATTATCGTTCAGATCAGATCGACAATCAGTAGGCATATTTCTGTTATGAAGACTATGAGAAGTCTCTCTTTCTCTCCTGGTAAAGATCTTCACAGGGCTGATGACGCTTCTAAGAAATGTAATAAAGAATCTGCCGGTTGTGAAATTTATAGGCTAAATTTGTGGGTGGATGACAAAAGAGAAGCGTGATGTCCGAATCATTGGGATTTATGACATAAATTGCGTTACAAATAAATATAATTAGAACTGCAGTTTTTACAAACACACATTCTGATGCCATTCCAAACAACTGCTTATTTTAGATGCATGTAGAGGGAGTGGCTATAAATCCAAATCCCCTGCGACCTAAAGCCCCTTCGGGTGTCAATGTTTGAATATAATGTGTTAGTAATAGAGGTACAATCTAAACTACCACAATCGAACGAGCAATATACAACAGCATACTTAAACCGACTGTGCTTATAGGCTTGATCTCTCTGGAGTTCAAACCAATCACTCCGAAATAACAGAAAATTCAGAACTCCCAATCAAATCATTTCTTTTTTTTTCCAGATGTAGATGTTCAGTATGTGACGAAGCAAATAATCTCAGACACAAATATCCGAGCTGCAAACAAAGTAGGCTGAGCCACTACTGACCCTACGACTAATTTCAAGACTGATGATCTCACTTCAAATCAGAAATGTCACTCTTCTTTACTAAGCATTATCAAACTAAGGCATTCTTTCTTATATTTAGTTCTTGTATGACTTTATGTGCGATTACGATTAATATCTGTAACTGAAATGACTATTTCTTCAAAGCGTACTAGAAATGTTTTTTACCTTAATATGATTAATAACGTTCAAATATTACCTGTTTTATGACCAAGTGCATGGTAATAGCACCAATTAAAACTCCACCCACAAAATTTTCCAATGTTTGTCCACCACAAACCATTTTCAAAACTATGGTAAACAACAAAAGCAAAACCCACAGCCATAGGCCAATTGCACGATAAGTTATCGGTATATTTCCTGATTTATCTTTCTTAATTCCAGCTAATGATAGTAACCACAACATTGTATGCATGAATGAATAATATGTTTTTTCTTCCTCCATCGTTTGCACCAAAAAGTAAAGTAACAAGAGTAGTAATAAATAAACAGAAATTATAACTAAAAATTAATAAAAAAGAAAAGGTAATTATCTAAGAATACCGATGCAATTTAAATAGTAACCTTTCAAACTATTAAAAACAAAAAAAGATTATTTTTTAGGAATAATAGTTATATTATAACCATAATAAATAATAGTAACTAATCATTAAAATAGTTTTTCACCACACCTAACGGAGCAGTGTCTCCCTCCAAGAACAATAAACGACCTAGAATTAAATGAAATGGCCATTATTTTGTCGCCTTATTTATAGTATCAATTAATGTGAATATTTTATATTTCAATTTGTTTAGTTAAACTTTGTTGAAAGACAAATAACATTAAACTTCATCATAATTGTGAGCCCGATTATTTATTATTCACTCTCTAAAAGTCAACAAAAACAGGTAGCCAAACAAACAATTTTCTATAGGTCAATTTATCAAAGAATAGAATAGATTATTCTTTGATTATTCATAGACATTTTTAGTTTTTCTTTTAATAGATTTTTTTTCTTAATTTTCGGAAAGAAAATTGTTTAAAATTTTTTTAGGTGGAATAATGTTGATCCAGAATTCAAGCAAAAATTAGGGCAGTCAATTATATCTGAGAGCAATTACATGGTATTATTTTGTCTTTAACTAATCACGCCTTCAACTACAAATAAATTAAATAAATAAATTTCTCGAAAAATTAAAATTTTTTTTTTTTTTTTTTTTTTTTTTGGCATTAGCTTTCGCCATCAGCCATGTATCATATCTGGAAGATAAACTTCCAGTGAAGCTGGCGCAAAATCCCGCTGCAGCGTACTCATATTTGCAATTATATGCATTCATAAAAAAACCTTATTCAAATAAATACATTCATTCGAAAAAATCACTCGTACAATTAAAACCTATACTCCTCACACCCCTATCCTTAAACTTAAATTATAAAATATTTACACTATTTACACTCATTCAAACTCACATTCATACTGCATGCCGGGGTAGCCAATCCCGGCTCAGACCCACCCCTCCAAGAGATAGTGGCTCCCAATGTTAAAAGCTGTGCAGGAAGACTTCCTACACGACCAAAAGTTGCCACCCCTGGCCGGTATTGGTCCCCCCACACTCATTCACAAACTTCATTCATGCCTTAAAATTAGAACCTAACTACATACTTATCCATTCACGCTAATAAATACTTGCAACCTAATAAATACATACATACCTAAAATGACAAGAATTAAAAATACTATATACAATATTATATACTTGTAACCATCTAAAAAATACTCAAAACTCACACACACATGCACACACACACACACACACACACGCACAGACACCACAAACACATCAATATACATACGTTTGGGGTGGAGTACTTGATATTCCTCGCACCCCGTTAGACCTAATCCTACAAGTACGCTAGCATCAAGAGATGCGCCGCGCTGGATATCTACAATAAACTGAATACATAAATTTTCCAAGTATTTCATAAATTTCAATATTATTGCAACTGAGCAGTTCCTTATAATTAATATTACAACGGGTAATCTTCTGCAGTTTGCTAAACATTTCTCGCCTCTCGCAATCGTACACACTGCATCGCATTACAATATGTTCTAAATTTTCGATTACCCCACAGTTGCCACATAGAGGTGAGGAAGCCTTGCCAATTTTATGCAAATACTCTTTGCATATGCCATGATTGCAGCGCAGCCTACTTATATGCATCACAATCAGTTTTGTTATTGACTTTCGTTTGAACCAAAATTTATGAGCGGCTAGTGGGAACAATTCTTTATAAAAACGGCCCTTTGTGGATTCTATATATTGATTCTGCCTGACGGTTTCCACTTTAATACGTGCCCATCTTTTAAAGTCAGTATAGGGTAGTTTTAAGTCTAAGTCAATACCATTTATTGCAGCTAGCCTTGCAAACGAATCTACCGATTCGTTTCCCTGGATGCCACAATGACTTTTAACCCAAATAAAATGGACCTCTTTGTTCTGGGCCTGCAATAGGGAAAGTGTTCTGCCTATATTTACAACTATGTGATTACTTTCATAGTTCAGATTCCAATGTTCAATTTTTTCCAGAGCGCTTTTGTTGTCACTGATGATCGCAAAATCAGCTTGTGGCAGTTGCAGAGCATACTTGAGTGCTTCATATATTGCCGCTAGTTCTGCGGTATACACCGATGCAAATAACGGTAGTTTAAACATAAAACTGACATCCCTAACGGGATCATAATACGCACCATCCACCTTTTCATTTATTCTAGAGCCATCAGTGAAAATTATATGCGATCCTGGAACCCTTTCGAATAAATCATCTACAAAACAGTGGTTTCTTATTTGTGCTGGAAATGCTGAATAATCTTTCAAAAAAATGACATTCGGTTTACGTAGGTTAATTAATGAGTAATTTGTTTGGAAACATATGGGTTTCTCTGATGAATAGATTACAGATTTTAAAGGGGCTACATTTCTAAAGCTCGAAGCCAGGAGAGGGGAATTTTTATGCCTCCAGTAACGATATGTCAAATCTTTAAAATTAAGTTGACATAGTTTATTGTATAATTCCCTGTTAGAAGATGATACTTTTAACAGAAACCTATTACATAACAATTCCCTTCTTTGTTCAACAAACAACTCCCCACACTCTGAGTGTATCACATCTATCGGAGTGCTTTTCAAAAAACCTAAACAAACAGACATTTATTCTGTAGAACCTGTACAGGAAGTAATAAAGAATTTCTCGCTTGTCCATATAGGAAACAACTAAAATCAAATATGCTGCGTATTGTCGCTCTATAGAAGAGTAGAGAAATATTGGGATCAGCACCCCATTTCAGGTGAGATATAGCTCGCAGAATATTAAAAAACTGACGCGCTTTCTTTAATAGTGCCTCGATATGAGGCTCCAAGTCAATGTTTTATCCAAAGTAAGCCCTAAATACTTGGCCACTTTGGTAACTTCAATAGAATGGCCTGCTAGAATAACATTATTTCCTAAAGATAATCTTCTTTTTCTAGAGAATGTACACAACATAGATTTATTCTCCGAAATAGTAAGCCCATGGTTTAGGGACCAGTCATTTAAGACCCCTACGGCTTCCTCCAACTTTTCTAAGCAATCCGTAGCAGAAGCCCCCACGGAATACAAACACACATCATCCGCATACTGAAGTATTCTTAGGTCTTCACTCCCAAGTAAGTCAATGTCTATAGCGTATAATGCGTATAATAATGGAGATAAGATATCTCCCTGGGGCAGGCCTAGCCTAGTCCAGCGTGGACCAAAAAGTTTATCATTGACACGAGTAAACAATTTTCTTTCTGAAATCAGATTAATTACATTCCGCACGAACAAGCTAGGTAAACCTATTTTTATCATTTTAGTAGCTAATATTGGAAGCTGGACATTATCAAATGCGCCAGTGATATCTAAAAACAAAGCAAGTACTGTTTTATTGACAGTTAGCGCTAGTTGTATGTCCGTCACTAATTCGGCTTGACAGTCAATTACAGATCTTCCTCTACGGAAACCAAATTGTGTTCGTGGTATTATATTATTGAATTCTAACCACCATTCGAGTCGGATTTTAATTATTCTTTCAAACGTTTTCATAACACAAGAAGCCAGTGAGACAGGTCTATACGATTTGTAATCATTTTTTGGTTTATTGTTTTTAAGGAGCGGTATAATTATGTATTCTTTCCATTCATCTGGATATTCACCTGAAGCCCACAATTCATTAAAAATATTTAGGAGAATTTGTTTCCCGATCGTAGGCATATGGTATAGCATTACATAATGAATGTTATCGCTGCCCGGGGATGTATTAGGGCTATTTTTAATCGATTTATTAAGTTCCTGCAAAGTAAAAGGGACAAGAAGTTGATGATTATCACCAGAATTTTCATTAATATCTATTAAGTTCTGAACAAAATGAGGAGATAGTGCATTCTGAAAATCTTCAACCCAATCCCCTGCAACTAGAGGAGAGAGTGAGGAATATTTATTTTGAATTTTTTTGATTTTCTCCCAAATCTGCTTAATGGGAATATTCCTGTTTAAGTTACTGCAAAAAGTAGCCCAAGATTTCTTTTTAGCCTCTTTAATAACCTTTTTAGCTGTCGCCGCAATTTTCTGATATTCTAGAAAATTCTCAAGAGAGGAAAAATTGATATACTTTCGATATGCTGCCTTTCTTTTTTTAATAATTTCGTCGCAATCCGAGTTCCACCATACCTTAACAACTGAGAAACTATTACCTTTGTTTTTATATTGGGGAATAGAAAGTTCTGCAGCTTTATTTATAATATTAATTAAATCATTATATTTAATAAATTCTATAGAATATTTATTTAAAATGTTTAAGAAATGTATTTGATAAATATCCCACTCTGCGTTGTTTATACGCCATCTCCGATGTGTACTTCTACTAATGTTCGATAAAAGTTTTGACTCACTAGTAACCAAAATTGGCAAATGATTAGAGCCCATTGGGTCATCCAATGTTTGCCATTTAAAATATGAACATACTTCTGGGGAACAGAACGTTAAGTCCAGAGCAGAATAATTGATATGGTTCACATTTTTAACTAAAGTTGGTGACCCATCATTTAGATAAACTAAGTTATTCTCTTCAATCACGTCCAAAAGTATTTTCCCGTTGCTGTCATCGAAACTCGATCCGAAGTTACGATGGTGAACATTAAAATCCCCGCCAATAATTAAAGGTTTTGGAATGCCTTTAATAAAATTATCCCATTGTACAGAAGTTACGTGATTATTAGGTCTGTTATATAATGATACAATAGTAATGGTTTTTTGTTTATTCAATGGGATAGTGACAGCGACTGACATCAGACCATCTATTACAAACATGTTATTTATTTCTGTGAATGGAATTGAACTTTGCACTAACAGTGCAACTCCAGCTCTACCATCTGCCCTTGGTAAGTGAACCATATTGAAGCCTCTAAATTTTATATTTGAATTAGGTTTAAACCAAATTTCCGATATTAAGGCAATATTAATATTTTCTTTCTCTAAACATTGTTCAAGGCTACCCTTATTTGCTACAGCAGATCTAGCATTCCACTGCAACAATCTTATTTGTTGGGTCATTTGAGTTATTTTTTTAATTTTTTGAATTTATTTAAAGAATGAGACAGATTTTTTAATACTTACTAATTAGCAATTAGTAAACTATAATAGTATTTGTGAATAATTTTATCTAGGTAATGAATAATTATCTTAATATAAGAAGAAATAAAAAAATAAATACTAATTGTAATATATCAATACAAATTTCAATAGTGCTTGTAGGACGATGATATGTACATACCTAATATAAATTTTTATAATAATATAAAATGATTTGTTTTCAGCATCTTTATAAAGATACATTTAAAATAGAAAATAATATACATTAAATGTTTTTAACAACGAAATATATACTACTCTTCTCTTAAATTATCTATTCTATCTTTAATAATAAGTTTCAATTTATCGTCATTAATCTCCTTAATCTCATTAAAATTAAAATTTTTCAAAATTGAATATACGGCCTCATAAACGGTCTCAGTGTTTTTATTTACTTTAATATTTGAGGTGCTGGGCGATTCTTTATTTATTACGGGAGGATGATGAGGATTTGAAGTAATTAAACCTCCGGTAATATTTTTGGGAGCGGGGACTTGAAATAAAGATTTATTTATTTCTTTAATGTCAAAATGTGGTGGTGATGGGGTTAACAGTGGTCTATTTCTTTTCATCGACCTTGTGAAATTCGCAGAGGTCGCAAATCGCCTACCAATATTTTCATTAGCGCTTTTCAGAAATGGAAACTCGTTCAAATCATCGAGTCCAGGTGCATTTTTTTCAGCAATAGCTGCAAAGGAATTGCCATTGAGGAAATTCTTAGCGTCAGAGTAAGAAATATTATTATTGGCCATAACTTGCTTTATAGATTTTTCTTTCTTGTAAGAGGGGCACAGCGCTTGGTTAGAAGCGGTGTGATTCCCGGCTCCACAGTTTACACACTTTCTATCTGTGCTATCACAGTTTATTTCAGAGTGTGAACCACCACACTTTTCGCACCTTTCCGCCCCTTTACATTGGTCCTGGAAGTGACCGTATCTATAGCACCTTTTGCACTGTATTACACCCTGTATGTATGTGTGGACCTCACAACTGACATAATGGATATATACATGTTTAGGCAACGATTGACCCCTAAGAGTCATCATAACTGACTGAGTAGGAATCAGTTTTATTTCATTACTATCCTTGTCGTGATATTTTCTTTTTAACCGTCTCAGTTCTATTATTTCTAAATTAGCCCCATAAGGTCCCTTAATAACTTCCATAATTTCTTCAACAGGTATCTCTGTATCTACCCGCGTATAATACCCCGACGTTGGAGCAAATACCTCGGTATATACACATTAAAACCCTTCTCTTTTAAGGTTGAAGCATTCATCATTTTATTAGCTGATACGGCATTGTCAAATTCGACCCTTACCCTATTTCTTCCAATCTTTTTTATAATTGTTATATTTTTGGCGATATCTGGGTAGCTTAAATGAATAAGACGCCCCAGAGCCATTGGGTGGATTCTTGAAATGCCCATTTTTTCGTTATTTAGACTTTCTATTATTACTTGAAACGGACCCAAATCCTCATTTCTGTAATATAATCCAGTTTTTCCTTCATTTATCTCCTTCTTATCATTTATTAATTGCTTTTCCTTTTTATTTTCCTCTTCCATCTCAATATCAGGCGGTTTACCCGCCTGCCCATCACTATTGCTCATTTTTCAAAATCTTAAAAACTTAAGACACAAAAACTTCCGAATATACACTATAATAAGACTATTTACAAAAAATGTGAAAGTAAAACTGTATAATGTGAAATAAAAATAAAGAAAACTTACTTTTTTAAAAAAAAATGAAAAATAAATCTATATAAACAAAAATAAATAATAAAGAATTAAAATAGAGAAGACAGAACCAAACAAAAAATCCAATAAAGAAAAAATAAAGATAACTTACCTCGTTAGATGAATTAAAAAATGAAAAATTTAAAAAATTAAAAAATAAAAACTTCCAATAAAGAAATGACTTACTTCAGGGAGAAAAAAAAAATTTAAGAAAATTAAATACTAATAAATCGATAAATGAAATACACACACCAATAAAAAAGGAAGAACAAATAAAATTAAAAAAAAAAATTTGAAAATGAAATATGAAGAAATTTTTAGTAAAGAAAAAATTATAGCTGAATATAGCAACTAGTACTGGACTTTGTACACGTCTGCACTGTACGAGAGCTAAACATCAACTGTTTAAATTACCAAATTATAAAGAAACAGTTACTGCAATGCAAATTTAGTCGGATATCCAATTTATTTATTTATTTTTTTTTTTTTTGCCTCGCTGGTGGTGGGAAACAGTATTACTGATTTTCGTTCTTCTTTCATTTAAAAGAAACATCGGAGCAAACGTTATTTAACTTAGGACGTTCTTCTCTATATATCCCGCGTCCATAATGTCACACAGGGGGCAGAGAGTGGTAATGATTTAACTTCTATCCTATGGAGATGAGCTTGTAATAGTTGTGACCAGTTACCAGTTTAAAGTTGGTCTCGAAAGAACCTTCGAATATTCCAGAGATATCCTGCTCCCGCTCTTCCTCTTTCTCTATCCCATAAACCATCGGTGTAAACATGAATTCAGGCGTCCTTGGATATTTAAACGGAATGCTTCATCAATTTAATCGTAAAAATAAAAAATGATAATGAAGCAGCAATAAAGTCAGCTTACGAATAGCTACTAGCCACGAAAGGGAAACCATTTATCGATGGTGAATTAATTAAATCATGTTTGCTTATGGCAGCTGAAGAAATGTGCCCAGAGAAAATGGATTTGTTTCGATCTGTCAGTTTTTCAGCGAAAACAACTGTAGGAAGAGTACAGGATAACGGGAGCCATATCAAATGTCAATCAAAAGACAAGGCAAAACATTTCAAGTGTTTTCGTTCGCTCTTGATGAGTTGACAAACATGACTGATACTGCCCAATTGCTGTTGCTTATTCGAGGGGCAATACTAGTTTGAGGTGATTGAGGAATTAGTTTCTATGAATAGTCTGATGGTACAATTACAGGCGAAGATATCTTTTGCAATGGAATCAGTTAAAATGTGTCCAACTGATGGTGTTAAAAATATGTGTGGAACGAGGAATGGATTTGTTGAACAAAATTTTAAAGTTGTGAAAAAGGTAAATGTTCAAAACCTCTGGTAATTCATTGTATTATTCATCAGCAGTTTTTTTTTATGGGAAACGCCTCAATCTGTCTTATGTTATTGAACCAGTTATGTCAGCGGTTAACTTATTCGCTCTCGTGGACCTAACCATCGTCAGTTCGATGGGTCAGTCATTAAAAAGTTTTATTGAGCTTTTTTGAACTTAATAAAGAGATGGAATTTTTTCTGAATGAGAAGAACTGCCCACATCCACTATTATCGACCAATGAATGGCTATGGAAGTTGGCATTTGCTAAAGACATCCTGGGATATCTTAACAAATTTAACTTAAAATTACAGAGAAAAACAGTGCTCATAGTGTAACTTATTCTATCGTAAAGTCATATCGCATTGATTGAAACATAAATCACATTAAACAAGTTCGACCATTTTCCAAGCTGCAAAAAAATTTCAAATAGCGAAATTCCCATTCCCCAAAAAAATTCCTGGCGGATATATCCTCTAAGCTTAAACTACGTTACAACAGCGTTTTTTGGATCTTGATGGAAGTCGAAAAGATATTTTCATATTTCAAATTTATCTGTACAATTGAGAAGCATCCGTCAATTGGAAGTGATTGATTTGCAAAATTATAACATGCTAAAAATGATGTTTAAAGATCTGAATCTACGTAAATTCTATAAATATCTTTCGGAAGATAAATACGGTCAATTATATCTGTATTTGGGAGTACTTACCATTGTGAAAGGGCATAAATAAGTATGTAAAATCGCAATTCAGATCATTATTAACAGACGACCATTTGCAAACCACTATAATGATAGGAAGTACTACCTTCCAACTCTAGGATGGTGAAATTTTAGCTCAGAAAAAGCAATAACATTCAAAGTACAAAATCACAAAATCAAAGTACAAAATCTGTTCTATAATACTTTTATTAATAAATGGATATATTGCATTCATTTTTTTCAAGTCTCAGTAAAATGTGTATAAGTATTATGAAAAAATATCAGTTACTAATAAAAAAATTTTGAACTGTTTTTTTTTTTTGTGTACCCATTTAAATATCTTCGAGTTTGCATCTTGGCCCGGCTTGAATGAAATTTTTACCATCTGGCCCTTTCAAAAAGAAATTTGTCGAACCATGCTCTAAACTATTACTTCGGTATAATATATATTATGTTTTTACCACTTTAATAATATCAATACACATTAAAAACTTGCAGAAAATTGGTTAACTGGAAGTTTGTTTTTACAGAATAGGTTTCTAGGTTTTTTGGAATTTCCTCGAAAACGGTTACAACGATTTTCTTTAAAGTTGAATGCTTGCTTCATAGGTAAAAACGTATCACTTTTATTTGAAACATTTTTCTGAAAAAAAATATTTTAGAGGTTTATTGGTGGTCTGTCAGTTAGATTAAATTAGCACAAGCTCTCTAGCTTTTGACATAGAGCGCTTCGCATAAGGACGCTCAGGTATAGATTAGAAATCCCGACTAAAATTTTTATAACCAGTCCAACTAAGCATTGTTACATTATAATTTTAGAGGAAATTTCTTGATGAAGTTGTTATTAATTTAAATAAGAGAAAGTAGTGTGAGAATTTCACACCAGATTTTTATCTGTTTTTCGTTTGATCTCAGCATTCAGATGAACTACACAGGCCTATATCGTTTTAATTAAAAACGATTTTGCCTTGGAAAACTGAATTTTAGAGGGTTATGTAGGAGCTTAAGATTTAATATACAGGGTGTCCGGGCTAAGTTGTCCACCCCCTTTTTATCGGTAATTATTGATAATGGAATAAAAATTTCAAATCATAACTCCCTTTATTTGTTGAGTAGTATCTAATAATATTATAAAAAAAAATTGTGCTGCTGATATGCAGGTTACAAAAACAAACTTTTTTTTTTAAAGGGGAACCCCTATTTTTTATTATGAATTCTAAAAGTACTTTTTTTATGAGAAAAATTGTTTTTGAAAAATTAAAGTTGCTTTTGTAGTTCCCAAGTTATGAATTTTTAAACAAAAAAAAAAAAGTTTTTTTATCGCTGGCTTAGTAATAAAAAACAGTTATGGATAAACGCATAAGAGTCTGTCCAAAGGGCAAAAACAAAAATGCAAGATGAATGTTTACACAAATGCTCTCCTGTTTACTGTTTTAATCCCATAAGTTGTAAACAATGCCTTGTTTTTAAAATACTTTCACTCCACCCCAAACTTCCATTCGTTCCGGCAAGATGAACCGTCCATATTCGACAAACGAAAAAACTGTTGTTGTGGTGGTTGTGTGTAAGCTAAATGGGAGTGTGTAAACTAGATTTGCTCTGTGCAAGTCTGTGTTGTCACACTGTCTGAAAAACGCATCCTGAAGATGGGCGAACGCCCGAAACCGGTCGATGACCACAAAATGAAGCAGGCTACCACGGAAAATGTCTCTGAAACGAAAAAACTGTATGACATTTTTGTTAATGCCGTCGTCAAGCTTAAACAGCTGCAAGGAGAGATTTTCTGAACGAAGACACCCAAGCCGGAAAATGATTGCTCATATTGCTGCAACGTTCCTCTTGTTTGGCAGTGTCATTCGCCAAGGGCCAAGAAATAGGGTTAGGAACGTAATTTCGATACAGAGCTTGTAATGTACTTCTGAATGTGCAGGAGAATCCTAATACTTCAGTTCGAAATGCGGTTAGAGTTCTGGGAATTAGTAAAGGGTCGTGTGGGAAATAATCCGGCACTATCAAAAAAGCGATTTATGCACGACATCGTTTAGGACTTTCGCGAAGGGGATCAAGAGCGCCGACTTACTTTTGGCTCATATTAGTGTATTAACGGAGGAAATCCCAGATTTTTTATCTTTTATTTGTGGACCGACGAGGCAAAAACGCAGAAAGCCATTTTGTTCTTTAAGATCCAGCAATCAGCGGTAAAAAAGTTTTTTTTTCATTCAAACTTTTATAACTTGGGAACAACAAAAACAATTTTAATTTTTCAAAAACAGTTTTTCTCACAAAAAAAGTATTTTTAGAATTCATGATAAAAAATAGGGGTTCCCATTTGAAAAAAAATTTGTTACTGTAACCTGCATATCAGCAGCACAATTTTTTTTTTTTATAATATCATTAGATACTGCTCAAAAAATAAAGGGAGTTATGATTTGAATTTATTTTTTTCATCATCAATAATTACCGAGAAAAAGGGGGTGGACAACTTAGTACGGACACCATACATAGTACATCGAATGTAGCGCTAGAATTCCATGTTTAAAGGAAGATCGTTTAACTGGAATACAAATTTCAGAATAGGTTCCTTGAATTTTTGGGAATTTTCTTGTAAACGGATCTAGGGATTGCTATAAACTTTGATTCCAATTACATTCCAATTCACCTTTATTCATCCATCACATTTATTTGGAATACTTTTCCAGGAAAATGTATTTGTGAGTGTCCTCCATAAATCTATGAGTTTTAGTCTTAATTTTAACTATTGTTATAAGTTTTCCTATGGACTGACTGACAGAGAGTAGTGCTATCTATATCTATTTTCAGGTATATCTAATGTTCTAAAAACTAACCAGCATAATCTTCATTACCTTTATATATACTTATAGGTAACGCTAAGGCCAATTCAGTGAAAGTTTCTAGTTGAAAAAGTTTGTTTAATAAAAATGTAATAATTACAATTAAAGAATGTCGATTGATTGTTTCACATCAGATCCTTTTTTTTATCACTTTTTAAAAAAAATCCATAGTGAAAAAAGTGAATGAAAATACAATTGGTTACTATAATAGTTAATTTCAATGAAAGAATCATCGATAAGATTGGTAAAACAAATATTGCAAAGAGTGAATTTCCAATATAAATCTGTAATGTAAAATTGCCAACAATTGTTTGAATTCAAATAATTAATTTTGTTTTTCTTTAATTTATTTATCATAAATTAAGGATTTTGCCGAACCCCGGTTTTTGCCGCTATTACCTACCCCCTTGTAAAGCTGTTAAAACTGAAATGCATTTGTGGAAAGTGCTGCTATCTAGAACTGACTGTAGAATAGAATAGAATAGAAGCGGGGGGGGGGGCTCATTCCACTGCGACCTACAAATTGAGGTCTATTGTGGATCCCCTTAAGTTACAGAACAGCCCCCAGCTTTTCCCTCCTAATCAATCTTAGTAAAGCTGAGAGCGGCTCCTTCATGAAGCTTTCAGCTTCGGGATTGCCCGTTCCCAATTGAAGAAACCTAATCCTCGCCAGGCCGGCGCACTAAAAAGGATGTGCGCCGGGGTCTCCTCCTCTACCTTGCAGAATCGGCATACCGCACTATCCGCAAGTTGTAGGTGGTGCATGTGTCTATTCAGCCTACAATGCCCTGTTAGTAGACACACAATTAACCTTATATCTCTTCGGGTCTGGCTCAATAGGTCTTTGGTAAATTTAGGCAAATGTCTTTTAATGAAGAGCTTTGCCTGCCTCTGTCCTGGTGTTCCCTCCCACCAACGCAGACGCTGATCTTCTATCCACCCCCTGATAGAAGTTTGAATGAGGCTCCTGGACAAGCCGCAGAAGGGTTCGGGGCCTATAAAGGTATCCTGCGAGCCCTCCCTCGCTAGGGCATCCGCCCTCTCATTGCCCAGGAACCCCGCATGTCCCGGCACCCAGGCGAGTGTCAGTTTATTCCGAGTACCCACCTCGGTGAGGGCAAGTAGGCAGTCCCACACCAGTCTTGAGACTATTTGGTGTGAGGAAAGTGCCTTCAGGGCTGCCTGACTGTCGGAGTATATGGCCACTCTTCTACCCACTATCCTTTGCCTTATAATCTCCCTAGCGCAGAGTTGTAACGCCACGACTTCAGCCTGAAAGACCGTGGCGTACTTCCCTAGGCTGGCCTTAATTTTAACTTTAGGCCTTCCCCCGTAGACCCCAGCTCCGACCCCAGTCGGAGTTTTGGATCCATCTGTATACCAGATCGAGTTACCGAACAGGGGTGGGTCGCAGCCCCATTCGCCTCTGCTCGGTATGACAATATGGAAGTTCCTTTCGAAGAAATGCTTAGGAACCATCCTGTCCGTTGGCATCCCCAGAAGATAGTCCGCCTTGATTTCCTCAATCAACCTCTGGTTATTACGATCATGCCTAGAGGTGATGGGAGGCGGCCCCTGCAGGAGCCTATGTATTCCCATTCTGGCTTCGCCTAGAACGAGAATGTGTAATGGTGGCAGATTGAGGAGGACTTCCAACGCCGCAGTCGGGGTGGTCTTCATGGCCCCCGTGGAACCAAGGCATGCTCGCCTTTGGATCCCACCGAGCCTTTCCACCGCCCCCTTCTGCAACGTTTTGGTCCACCAAACTACCGACCCATATGTAACCATGGGTCTGATGATCCTGGTGTAGATCCATAGTGACAAACTTGGGCGCAAGCCCCAGTTTCTCCCACAAAGCCGTCTGCATCTATTAAATGACGCATCGGCTCTGTGAGAAATTTTGTCAATGTGTTGATTCCAAGTGAGTCTTCGGTCGAAAGTAACGCCAAGGTACTTCGCCTCCGTCGCAAATGGAATCGGGGTGTGCCCAAGTAATGGAGGCCTAAGGCCTTCCAACTTGTGGCGCAATGTGAAAGGAACTATTATGGCTTTGTGGGGGTTTATGGACAAGTCCTCCTCCCTACACCAGTTCCTAACCAGGTTTAGAGCTGCTTGAACCCGCTCTGCAATCGTAGTAGGGTATTTGCCTCTTACCACGATCGCCAAATCATCTGCGTAGCCTAGACAGTCAAAGCCATCCGCAGATAGTTGGTGGAGGAGGTCATCAACGACCAAAGTCCACATCAGAGGGGACAAAACCCCTCCCTGTGGACACCCCCTCCCTACTTTTACCCTAAGGGTGGTCTGGCCTATTGTCGAGATGTTAATTCGACTACTTAGGCCAGACTCCATCCAGCCGCATAACACTGCTGGTACTCCTCTTTTATGGAGAGAGTTGATGACCGAGGTGCGCGAGACGTTATTGAATGCGCCCTCAATGTCCAAGAAGGTGGCTACGCAATTTCCTTGTCCTCTAAGGATTTTGATAGCAGCCTGTTAAGATCATTCAGTGCGGCCTCAGCCGACCTACCTGGTTGATAAGCGTATTGGCGGGCACTTAGGGGGTTTGCACACAAGACCTCATCCCTAATATATCTGTCCACCAACCTTTCCAGAGCTTTGCTCAGGAAAGAGGTTACGCTAATCGGTTTATACGAGCCTGGCGTGAGGTCAGACACTCTACCCACCTTAGGGAGGTAGATCACCTTGACCTCACGCCACGGTACCGGTGTATATCTTCGGGCTATGCATGCCCTAAAGATTCTACACAGGTATGGTAAAAGAATATCTAGTCCTTTTTGTAGAAGGACCGGGGTAAATCCCATCCGTCCCAGGAGATTTGAAAGGTAGGGATTTATTGATGGCCCACCTGACTTTGCTTGGCCTGGTTATGAGAGTGGCGAGTTTCCAGTCCTCTGGGGAAGGTCTAATAAGCCTTTTCCCAGGGATTCCCGCCACCTCTGGGCCTGCAAGTCGGGATGAGCCTGGAAAGTGCGTCTCCGCGAAAGGTCCCATCCCCCTTTCGGAGGAACCCCACTTCCTTCGCAGTACCATCTTTGGCCAACGCTCTGTGGATTCTGGCGCACGAGGGTGAGTCCTCAATCTCCTCGCAAAACCGCCTCCACGAACGTCTTTTGGCCTTTCTAATCTCTTTATTGTACTGCGTGAGGGCATTCCGATAGACGGTCCAGTTCTGGGTAACTTTGGCCCTGTTGAACAATTTCCTCACCTCGGCCCTCAGTTTCTCGAGGTGATTGTTCCACCAGACCGTCTTTCCTCTCTGTGGTCTTGACCTTACCGGACAGTTTTCTTGGAAGGCAGTGGCTATCGCCTCCTGCACCTCCTCTACCGTCCGCTCAAGTCCCTCCACCCCGCTCCCGTAAGAGATTCCCTGTGCTACTCTATACTTGAGGGAATCCACAAATCCTTCCCAGTCGGTTTCCCGAGGGTTCCGGAATGTTACCTACTGCAGCGGGGGGGTGTCGATGGTGAACCTGTTGTGCCTGTGGTCGGAGCAAGATGGTTCCGAAGACACATGCCAGTTCCGTGATGTCATCACTCAGCCTATGGGTGGTCAGGGTCAAGTCCAACACCTCTCTCCTGGCCACCGTAACGAAGGTGGGTTCCTTACCTAAATTAGAGATTAGTAACCCTTTACCATAGATAAAATCCAAAAGGGACTTACCTCTGCTGTTGCAGTTGCTGCTCCCCCAAGCTGGGTGGTGTGCGTTAGCATCACATCCCACGAAGAGCGGGAGATTCTTCGCCTCACAGAAGTCGACGATCTCTCCCATCAGATCCGGCGGGCAGGACTGGTCCTCACCGGGAAAGTAGGCGGAGCAGGCCACCAGCCTCCTGATTCCACCTTCGGTCCGTGCCGTGATGATTGCTGTAACAAAATCGCCTGAGCAAAGTGCTGGCAGCAAGTTACCATCAATCTGATTATTAAGGACTATACAGGCTCTGGGTTTCCCAGATTACACCTTACCTTGGAATGGGCGAATGCCTCTGACTTCCTCGGCCACGAGCCACGGCTCCTGCACCAGAGCGATATGTAGTCGCTCTGATTCAAACCTCCTGCACAAGACCGCTGAAGCGGCCTTGGCGTGACGGAGGTTAATTTGCAGGACCCGTAACCCCATCCTAAGATGTAGTAGGGGGTGGGGAAGGCGAGCTAGGCTCGTCCCCCCGCCACACTTCGGCATAGGGGTTTGAGGCCTCAACAGCGGGCTGACCCCGGTTTCGCCCAGAGCGGCGGGCAAGCCCTTCCCCCTGTCGGTTATTTTGCCTCTCTTTTTGTCTGCCTTATTACAGGCTGAGGGCTTGGATGAGCCTCCGTTGTCGGAACATCCAATGCGGGGGCCCGCGCCAGCTTAGAAGTGGAGGGAGCACCCTCCGCCGGGCAGATCGCCTCGGCGGAAGGGGCCCCAACCCCCACCTTATCGCCTCGTTTATCCTTGGTTCGGAACTTCAACCTGCCGAAACCGTAGAATGGAGCCATGTCTAGACTCCTCAGGATTTCCAGGGATTCCTTTCCCATGGAGAAAGTGAAGAGCTGGCCTTTGCTCTCCGGAACACACCCCATAACCGTCCACAAGCCGGGATTGAGGCCCTGGTTGCCAAACCTCAAGAGGCTGACAACCCTCTCTGCCGTCACCGGCTCGCCATCCTCATGGGGTACAAAGACCGAGCACGTCACCGGCTTCGGGACCTCGCCCTCCACCAGGACCTGAGTGCAGCGCCTTCCCAGGGCCGCAGCGAAGGGACGACTTCCGTCACCCAGGACGCACTCCCCTTGTCTGCACAAGTAAGCAGGAGAAACCCTGCTTTATGGGTGCATTTAAGAAAACGCACCTGACGATCCTCCGTGGAGGCCGCCATGGTGGACAGCAGGGATTTTTGGATGGCTTTCAGCCTATCCGGCTCAACTGCGTGTCCGGGTGATCGGCCGCGGCAAGCGCGACCTTCTCCGAGGACAAAGCCTCCCCATAGGTGCGAGGTCTCGCCCTCTTCGTCGGCCGCGATCTTTCGGGGTACTTTCCTCCGAACGCGGCCTTTTTCCGGCCTGAGCCCTTTCTTCCTGTTGCCGGACGAGGTTCTCCCTGATTATGGATCGTCTTGCGACTGCCAAATCAGTGCCCTGACCGACTAACCTTTGCACCCGCCTGTTGGACGCGCCTGACAGACGGACTGCAAGAATGTCCATATCGGACATCACATCAACCTCCTCTAGAGATAGCGCCCTTAGGGCTCTCCGGGGAGGCTGTGTAGTGATCTCGGACGTGGGGGCATCCGCCCGCTCGTCCGAAGGTCTTTGTTTTAAGTTAAAATTCTGTTGCAGCTCCATGTTGTTCCCACGAGTAGCTGGGGAAGTGAAGTCCACCCGGTGAGAGCCCCGGAATGACCGGGTAAGGCTACTTACTCTGGGAGGGCGCCTGGTATCCCCGAGGCTCCGTAACGACCCCGGGATTAGGCTCCGGGACCAACCATCCTATATGTACGGATTGCATAACACCTAGGATTGAGCCGGATATAGAGGCAGGATAGGGTGAACAGGGATCTAAAAGGAAGGTAAGACATAAAACAGGAGGCCAACGGGGGGTGATCGTTGACCCGCCAGACCCCTAGTTAGCCGTGACACCGGAGAAACCCGGGTGCTACGTTGCCCGGCCCCCACGATGTGGCGTTAGGGTTCGCTGCTCCACTGGAATCGCCGAGGCTTTCCACCAGTGTAACAACATTTGGTGGCCAGAACTGACTGTAACAACTAATAAAAACATTTTTCCAACATTCCATTGCTTGCACACTCCCCAATAACATTTGTTTAATTATTTTTATTAATGGTTTTGTTTTTTTAAGTAATAATTATTATTAATCAGAGCTAGAAAAACCAATTTGTTGACACATAAAACTCAATTATTTGTTTCTATATGTCTTAAAATGTCAACATATTGATAGAAATAAAACCAACCCCATCTTTTCAAATATATAATATAACTGAAGATAATATAATATTTTGGCTGGAATATTTGTAATTTCTCTGCAAACATCTTTCTTCTCCATTCCTGATTTCTTAACAGTCACAGATTTTGCTAGTTGTTGAAATAATTTTGAGATATCTATGAACATTTCAATATTTCATACCTCTGAAAATATTACATGCTTACTGCCTGTACATTATGTTATGTTATTCTGGTAATTTGTGATTGAAGTATTGAAGTAATTTGTGTCCAATTGAAGAATTGAAATAAGTTTTTATGCCCACTTCTTTATTATTTTCATTTTATTCTTGCAAATTAACTACTAACTCATTGTATAAACAATACGCTCTTTGGTTTAAGAAAATTATATATTTTCAGGACTGAAAGCTTTGACAGGGAATCTTGGAGCTTTGACGGAGGGAATCATGGACTTGGACATTGGGGATATGATTCCTTAGGAATCGTCTTAACAAAAAAAAAAAAAAAATATATGTATATAATTCGGTCAGGTGCATTAAAAAACGTTTTCCCCATTCCTTTCTCTTTCTGCTTGCTATATATGAGGAAATATGTTTGCTATAGATTTAGAAATAAGCTTTTATCGGAAATATAGTTTCCAGACATAGGTTGAAAAAACTGTTTTTTTTTTTAAATTAGTGTATTTATATGCACTTGTAGTCGTTGTACTTAGTATAATTCAAACTAATAACAGATAATCGCAAAAAATAGAAACTTAATATTACGTTTACGTGCTACCAGGGGACACAACAATGAGGTCAAAATCTATCAAGTAAAAGTACTTCTTTAATGAAAAGATTTTTCATTTTTTGCGATATTCCTGATAAAAATATCAGTCGCAGGTTTGGCAAAAGATAAAGGTCATGGGTTACTTTCATGATTTTTATTTACTCATTTATTTTGCCTCAATTATACATTGGTATTGGATATAGAAAGTGACTATTTAGCTAAAAACTAATTCAAAAGCAATAAATTAATGAATAAGTAAAAACAAAAACAGAGAAAATATATCAATACTTTTACTAATAATTACTACTGATAGATTACTACTGATAGATTACTACTGATAGATTACTATTGATAGATTACTTTAGAGGACAAAAAAAATATTAGCAATTAGTTAACATTGGAGAAAAGGCATTAGCAAAATAACAACGTAATATAATTTTTTTTTCCACGAAAATCAGTATCTGATTTTAAAAAAAGGTGTATTTTCTAAATAATACCATAAAAGTCAACATCAAATTATTGATAGGATTACAAATTAATAAATAGACTATTATTTACGAATTAAAACTCTACTAATCTAAACATTTATTTCCTACAATACAGCAATTTATAAATGTGTTTTAAATTGACATATTTTGTAATATTGTGATGTAAGAATATCCAGCTTGTAGCACCTGTATAAAATAGGATTACAGAATTTGAATAGCAGTAAACAAGTAATGTTAAATATACATATGTGAAGAGTGTAGCAAGAATAATATCTAAAGTAAATAAGGAACGATACTTGCATTAGCATATCTCTCTAAATCGAATGTCATTAAAAATCTAAAATGCAAAATTAATGGTTTTGAAGTCATTGATAACATCATTAGATAGTATCGTCTTTGTTTGGGCGTTGCTGTATACCATGGGCTGTCGTACACCTGATTGAATAAGCCCTCGTACTGTAATGATATTTATTAATATAAATTTAATTTTGAAAACAGAAATGTTATAGAAATATATATTTTAAATTAAACCTACTTTATTTTTAATTTCTTGCCCCAAATAACAGATCAAACCTGGGAGAATTAACGTAGCCAGAAAATATACAAAGTGTATAGCATTATGTACTGATTTCTATTTGCAAAATAAAGAAATTAGATTAATTTTTTTTTTAAGGTAAATAATTTGTTTACATTAAACTATTAAAAATTAATAAATTTTTTTTAAAAGATTTGCACTATTGCTTAATTACTAACGAAATTTGCTAGATATCCAGCACAACAGCATTGTATTGATGATAATAGTATTTCTAAAAATACTATTGGACTGAAGTAAATATTGATTTCATCAAGAATTCTGAAAAAAAAAATAGGTAATACAATTTATTTGAGTACATGCCTCAGCAGAATTTGCCTTCTCCTAGAGTTTCTAGCTTTTTCTATTCACATAAACGTAATTACATTTTTTTTTTCTTTCTGTTGGCGAGAGGAAAAATGGCGATCGTGTCAAACTTTCGTTTCAGTTTCTAACGGAAACACATGTGTCTTGTTGTCTGAATATGAAAAAAATCTGGTTCTAAACACACACAACTTTCTGTTACTGCTGTTTACAGAATTGACAAATTCTCTTCAAACGTATAATTTTTACTAATTGTTTACCGTCTTCAACAATGCAATTAAAATTCTGAGTTTTTCTTTACAGTAAATATAATATGTTAAGAATAACGTGGCTATCTCAAATTTTTTGTAAAAAGTTTTATTGCACAATTTGATCATTTATAAAATACCTATGGAGGGAAAATCAGTAAAAAAATTCTAAACTAGTTTTCCATAGAAATAATTAACTATAAATAATTAACCAATCATAGTATCGAAAAGAAGGTGTGAAATGTGGGTGCATGTTAAGCCAATCAGAAATTTACAATTATCATTTTGATCACGCCGCATTTCACACACTTACTTCTGCACTGTTAATTATTTATAGCTAGTTATTTCTATGAAAAATCTTAGAATTTTTTTCTCTTGGTAGGTATTTTATAAATTTTCAAATTGTGCGATAAAAATTAAAAAAAAAAAAAATACAACAATCAAGTCATTTCTAACATAATATTTAAAGTTTTATATAATTTTGTGTGTTTTATATAATTTTATAATTCACTTTTATATAATTAATGTGAATTGTAAAGAAAAAAAATCAGAATTTTCATTTATTGTTAAAGAAAAAAGCAAGAGTATTAAACGGAAATGCAAGAAATGATTGTCACATCCACTATTTTCTATTTGGCCGATTATACTAATGGGACAAAATAAAATTGATGTTAAACACCCACAAAAATTTCTCCAAGGAATTCATAATATAGGGTGACCAGAGTTATATGCTCCACCCACTTTTTTTTAAACGGCGGGAAATTTCGAAAAAATAGAAAACACGTATTTAATCATTTTTAGTCTAGTTTATTTTCAGTGATTGATCCATTTTTTAAACCCCAATATCCCGAGATACAGCATCCAACTTTTTTTTTTCAAATGGAACATTATATTTTTTTTTACATATTTTTATAGTAATTGAGCCTCTAAAAAAATAAAAATAAAAAAATTTAAAATCGGTTAGGTTTTTCAAAAGTTATGGTAATTTAAAATATGAAAAACAAATTTCAGTTTAATGTCAAAATTACCTTATTTTTTCTTTAAAGAAGCTCTTCAAACTGGGCACCATCAACGGATAGGCAAGCCAAAGCTCTGGACTCCCACGCTCTGTTTGTAGCAGCACTTAGGTGGCAAAGTCAACATCTAGGCAGGCTAGATATTCGACGTTCCAGATCTTCGACTGAAGCCACGGGATTAAGGTTACTGTACACTTTATTTTTTAGATATCCCCACAAAAAATGGACAAAAAATGCACAATTTTATGGACTGAAGAATCAAAGTTTACCAACAATGGCCTTCTTAATCGTTGGAACTTTAGAATATGGGCAGAAGAAAATCCACAAGTTACCTTCGCCACACGCCATCAGGTTGTTTTTTCTACAAACGTTTGGTGTGGAGTTTTAGGAAACCAACTAATCGGCCCATACTTCTACAGAGGGAACTTAACTGGTGAAAGGTATCTAACTTTTTTAAGAGACATTTTGCCAGTTCTGCTTGAAGAAGTTCCTCTAATACGTCGGCTAGATATGTATTTTCAACAAGATGGTTGCCCGGCAAATAATGCGAGAGTTGTTCGACGTTACCTGGACAGAAATTTCCATGAAAAGTGGTTAGGAACTCATGGTCCGATCCAATGGCCACCTCGATCTCCGGACTTAACCCCAATGGACTATTTTTTGTGGGGATATCTAAAAAATAAAGTGTACAGTAACCTTAATCAGTTGAACAGCTTCTTTAAAAAAAAAATAAGGTAATTTTGACATTAAACTGAAATTTGTTTTTCATATTTTAAATTACCATAACTTTTGAAAAACCTAACCGATTTTAAATTTTTTTTTTTTAATTTTTTTAGAGGCTCAAGTACTATAAAAATATGCAAAAAAAAATATAATGTTCCATTTGAAAAAAAAAAGTTGGATGCTGTATCTCGGGATATTGGGGTATAAAAAAATGGATCAATCACTGAAAATAAACTAGACTAAAAATGATTAAATACATGTTTTATATTTTTTCGAAATTTCCCGCCGTTAAAAAAAAAGTGGGTGGAGCATGTAACTCTGGTCACCCTGTATACAGCTAGAAAACTTTTCTTAGTCCTGAAGTTTCTAGCTATTCATTATATTGTCCTCAATTGTATATATGTGACGCAGTCTACAAAGTATCAAAAGAACACTATAAAGATGGAAATCTACAGTTCCTGTAAGTGTTTAAAACCGTCGGCATTTTTATGGAGAAAATCACAAAAAACTGAAAAACCTATTCAGTAAAGTTGAACTTCCGGTCAACCGATTTTTTCAAACTGAGAATTTCGACAAGTTATATAATTCTATTTAATTTATTCAGTTGACAGAATTGAATAGCACATTGTTGAACTAAAATAGCACTTTAAAGGAAACCATTACCCCGCCCTACCCCAAAAGTGAATAAATGCTTTTAAATGAAAAAGCTCTTAAAAGATATAGAGAAGATAAAAGCCCTTAAATGAATTTTCCTGGAGAAATGTTACAAATAAAAGTTGTAGCTCTTTGTATGTTTAATTAATATTATATATTTAAAAAAAAAAGCTCGGAACCGATTCACAGAAAATAGCAGAAAACTACAAAGTACTTTCAGTAAAGAGCACTTCCGGTCATCCGATTTGTTTCACACTCAGGATTTCCACTAAGTGCTTAATTCTAATTAATATTATTAAGATGATAGAATTATGTAATGACCGAAATAGCACTTTGAAGGAAACCGCAACTTCCAGCGCTCACCCAAAATTGCCCTTTAATAAACTTTCTCGGAGAAATTTTCAAATAGAAATTGAGGCTCTTTACAGGTGTAGTTCACATTTCTAGATTAAAGAAAATCGTTGGAGTCGTTTTCGAGAAAATTACAAAAATATGGAAAAACATTCAGTAAATAGACTCTTCCGGTTGATGGATTTTGCCCGAAATCTTCGTGTATGATGCGTTGGTAGAACCTAAACGGAATACTAAGTTTGACCTTTCTACAGATTTTCGTTTTTGAGGTATTTATTCACACGATCCACACGCACACACACACACCATTTTTTAAAACCACTCTTGTGGACTCAGGGGACCTCAAAACCTGTATTTCCGGTGAAAACTCAATTTCTAAAATCTGGCACGATCGCAATTTTCGCTTTTACTATTGTTAGTAAAAGAAAGTGAAACTGTTTTTGGTGAATAGTCCGTATGAGTGTGTGTTGTATAAACAAAATATCTCAAAAAAGATAAATTACAGGTATATTACACTTAATATTCCGTCTTGGTACGATTATCTTATCTGACACAGAGTGTTCGATCAAAATCAATAACCAGAAATGCTAGTATGTTTCCTTATAAAGTACCATTTCAGTATAATACATCGTTCTGCCATCTAAATAATATTAATATACATTACCAGCATCGCCAGAATTTCAAAGCTGAAGAAAATCGCTTACTGGAATTACTACAACTTTAAAAGATTTTTGGTATTATTTCGAAAACGTCTGTGAAAACGTTTCCTTTAAACTCAGAATACTAACTGCACAGAATATCCTATCACTTTTATATCTGTAACATTTACCTGAAACATTGTTTTCAGGAATCTTCGTTAATTTCAAATGTTGTGTGTTGTTCGGTATTGTTGGCGCTCCACCTGGACTATAATGTAATCAGTTCTATACGTGACAGGGTAGTGTAAATTTTGAAGTTAAGAATTAGAATATTAATAGCAGTAACTAAAAGTCGAGTGAGTGTTTCGCACCAGATTTTTTTTTAAATAAAACTTTCAGTAAGAAAAGTATTTTGTGGATCCTAGGAGATCAGAGATATTAGCTTCTTTAAATAAACTAATTTCACTATAATACACGGTTACATCCATCAGCTAAGAGATAAGAGATAACAGAGATAAGGGAATCAATGTGTAGTTAATTCCGATGTTTTGAGCAAACTACCATCAGAAATGTGTGAATTACATTAAGAGAATATCGTGCGATTGTTTCACACCAAATTGTTTTTTAATCTTCCATTCTTTTCTATATAGTTTATACATAGATAATAACATTAGAACATTATTCAAAAGGAATCCTCTGTGTCATCCTTATTACCATTACATATATGATCCGCACTGGATTACCTATGTGAGGGAGTCTATAACAATCATCCTAATTTACTAATTAAAGAAAAAAACTGTGGCGCAACACCCACAAAGAGCAAAACTTGCCAACTACGATTTGAATAGAGCGTGGTAAGCACGCCGCAGTTCCCACGCCGTTTAGTTACGGCCTTCGCTACCTAGGGCGCTACCAACTGTAGCTTCCCACTTTTTATCACGATGCTGTGTCAACATCGACTTTGCCCTCACGGGAATCGAACCCTGAATTCTCGCACGAAAGGCGACTGCGTTAGCCACTAGACCATTTACTAAGACAATACACTAAGGGGCATAAAGACAATTTACTAAGAATAATAACTAATTTCTTGCGAGCTATTGTGTTAGTCTATCTAATCCTGAGTTTCTCCCGGGTAGGCAGACCCTTGAAGGAGGAAAACTATACCTTTTCTTCACTATTCCAAACACATTGACACTAGGCTGTGCTTTGAATATGTATGTGTGCTAAGTCTTTAAGAACGTTATGTCCCAGCTGATTGCATACATCAGCTATTACTTGAGAGAATATAAAATTCCAGAAGCATAGTTTCAACTTACTTAAGCAGTTCAGCATGAACAAGAATATTTCTGCTTAAGAACGTCTCTATTGTTTCTTTATCTTCTGGTCCTTTAGCGATATTTCTTTTAAGTACACCCATTATCATTGTTGCAAAGGAAATTAGTGCAAAGAATAATGCGTAGAAAACAACCAGTTCTAGAGCACCTCCCATTACTATGGATAACTGATAGACTAGTGTGGTAAACGTTGTTCCTTCATCACCATTTGGTGTCCACATCTGAACACAAAAAAAAAAAATAATTAAACAAAAAATTAAAAAAGAAATTCATGAGATTATTTAACATTGAAATTATTTTACTTACTTCTACTGGTAAAGATTTATCCCCATTCAGTTCATGACTGATGTATTGAAAGCCAAATGTTATTACGGTACTAATGACTAATAAAATTACAAACTTATTTCCAATATTCTTAATACGTAGTGAATTTTTCTCAATATATTTAGGATCTGCTCTCGCCAAAGTAAAACAATAATCAATATTCTCCAACAAACTGAGAATCTGTTTCCTTTTGATTATTAAAATGGCCTGAAAAAATAAATACACTTTACTTTGCTTTGTCTCAATACTGGTAAGAGGAAATATTGCAATCATATAAAATTTTCGAATTGACTTTTGACCAGAAATACACATTATGAAGTCTCCTGAATCTGAAAATATAGTCTTTAGCGAATAGTCTATGTTTGTGTGTATGAACAAAATATCTCACAAACGCAAAATTATAGAAAACTTAAATCTGGTATTCTATTTAGATTGCACACGAACGTGACAGATCACAGTTTCGGTCAATAACCATCAGCCGGAAGTAGGTCTCAACAACTCGAACGATTTCCTTTAAATTGCGCACAGATCTACTCTTTTATTTGAAACATTTTTCCAGGAAAATTGATTTATTTGTGAATGTGGGAGAGCAATAATCTTTGGCTTTTCTCTAAAGTACCATCTCAGTACAATTTAAGGTCCTGCTACCTACATATTTAGGATACATTACGAAGATTACTAGGATTCCAAATATAAAGGAAATTGTTGAATATGTGGATGGGTCCTCAATGCTGGATAACTTCTGGTATTTTATCCGTCGTAGCATGCATATTGATTTTGTTCCTGACCGGTTTCAGATTTTCATCCATCGTCATTTCGGTTTGTTCCAACAAAGGTAAGTGTAACAGAAACATTACGTTGAAGTGAACTCTCTATACGAACTTGGTGAATTTGCTCTGACGATGGATGAAAATACGAAACCGATCAGGAACAAAATGAATATGCCTGCTGCGACGGATGAAATATGAGATGTTAAAGAAAATTGGTTAACTGTAAGTAAGACTTAACAGATTGGCTTTTGAGTTTTTGTTCAAATTTACAGAATTGTATCTTTTTTCTCGAAAAATGCTAAACAATTTTACTTAAACTTGGAATAGTAACTATACAGACAAAAATTTATCACTTTAATTTGAAACCTTTTCCGGAAATATGTTGAAGTCTATTGAGTATAAAATAAAAAGTCTACATAAGTAGGTTTCCGCATTTGTGAAAAAATGAAAAATCCAAAACTTGATATTACGTTTAGATACCATCACCGGAATTGACTACGAAGATAGAAGTCAAAATTCACCACTCGAAATTGTTGCTTTACTGAATAACCGTTTCTTTTTTTGTTTCCAATTTTTTGCGATTTTCTCAAAAATGCTGGTGCAACTTTCTTTAAAGTTGGTACACTCCCATCTGCAAACATAAATCCCTTCCAAAAAAAACAGAAAACTGATTTTTGGAGAGTCCTCCATAAAAATGCCGACTGTTTTAAACACTAATAATAATTGTATGTTTGAAGAAAGTTTGCCATTTTGCAGTAAGAGAAAGTCGTGTGAGTGTTTCATACCAGATTTTTTTTTTTCATAGTAGCAGTAGTTTAGCTTCATTTTCTATTTTAGGTTATTTCTTTCTATTTTCTTAATTTTTGCCACGAAATGAATGTCGGATAAAAGTTGGGGACAGTGGGAGTTCCATTTGACATAGAAATGGGAGTTGAAACGCACAAAAGGAAAATGGAAATGTAAGTAAAAATGGGAATAATGAATACTTAGAACTTTTTCCAGTAATGGAATACAGAAGTACTCGCCTGGGTCCATTTCATGTTACTATAGAAAGTTTGAATAAAAACAAGGAGGGGGTATCTATAATACTCCCAATGTCAATAGGGAAATTGTTATATGGTAATGTTGCTGAAGTTTCAAACAATATAGAAAGCATAAAAAAAACTAAGCATTAGAATTTAACAATGGTAAATCAGCAATAAATTGGTCAGATCTAAGGTGGTAAGAGAAAAAGGATTTAACGTATATATATACGTAATTATCTGTTTTCTGTTATAAAAGAGAACTGTTATTAGAGGGTTTGATACTGAACTATCAGAGGATGAAATTGAAGAGTTTATAAAGGGGTCGCCAAGGCAAACATACGAGTTGGTAGATATGAGACAATTCAAAAGAAAAACGGTTGACAAAGAAAAGCAACAGGTAAAATTTTTATCTACAGTCTCTTCTAATTACAATAAAAGGTCAGCAGATGCCAAATTACAGTTATATTCAAATGTCAGATGTGAGGTACATGCATACTTACACAGAGTAATTCAATGTAAAAAATGTATGAGATATGGTCACTTCTTAGATCAAGGTAAGATGTAAGAATTGTGAAGAAACCCATGATATCAAAGAGTGTACGTACAAATGCCGCAACTAAATGTATTAATTGTGGAAGTGCTGGCCACAGGCCACCTACCACTTACCACCTACCATCTACCCTTAGCTCCGATATAAAAAGATAAAAATAATTAAACAAATTGTGGCCGAAAGTGACGTACTTTATAGAGATGCGAGAAACTATTTTGAAAATTAAAATTCATTCTCAGCCCTGACAGAGAAAGAGGCACCTACATTAGATAATTGTGGTATTTAGGAAAAGCCGTAGAAGATCCAAAAGGAATCCATTTTTTATTGAAAGAACGTATTGAAGTTTCTTTAAATTTTTAGGCATATTATTTTCTAATTCAGGGTGTTTCAATTTGGCAGCTGATATATGATATGATTAATATGGTGGCTTCTTATGCTGTGAAGGCAATATTCCCTTAACAGTTGAGAAAGTTTAGATTTTTAAGGATACCTTTTCGTTTACATTTATTTTATTTGGCTTTTTATTTATTGATATTAACAAATTAAGGTTTCTTTATTCATTTTTATTCTACTGTTTATTTATGTTTTCTTCTTTTCGTTTTTCTGGTAATATTGGAAGTAAATAGTCTGCATGCCAAATTACTCTACATCTATCATGTACCATTGTGTACTGTATAGATGTAAAATAAATAAATAAAATAGAAAAATTTATCTTAATGCAGTATAGATAAGAGAATTCTATAGTAAAGTAGATTTCGAAGGAATGCTTAATTTTGCATTTCCTTCGGAACTTCAAAAAATAAAGTTTTTCCTGGAAAAAAGTTTCATAAAAAAGAATAGCCAATTAAGTGTATAATTAGACGCGAATTTTAAAGGAAATCGTTACATCCATTTTCGAGAAAATCATGAAAAACTTGAAGAGAGAAAAAAAAGGCACTCTTCCGTTAATGGAATTTCACCAAAACCTTGGTATTTGATACAGTGAAGTTATCTAACGCGGAATATGAAGTTGAAACTTTTTGCGATTTTTCATATTTTTTTTATATTCAGTTCACAAACAAACATATAATAAACACATACACATTCACTATATAAGTTTATATCTTATATCAGTCCCTAAGAAAACTTTTTTATTGTATGGAGGGATCAGAACTTGTATTTCCCGGCCAAGTGAGGATCTTCGACATTGGACACGATTACATTTATTGGACTGCACTAAATTATTACATATTACACTTACTGGATTACACTACATTGGACAGGATTACCTTATGAGGATTAAGAGAAAGTACAGAATTCATTTTCATTATTCTTATCATCATTTTCATATTTGCCTTTTTCCTTTTGAATCATTATAAAGACTTTAAAGCCTTTTGGAATATTTTCTACTAATGGTTAATAAAATGTAAACAAATATTTACCTGTTTGATGACCAAGTGAAAGGAAATAGCTCCAACTAAGACAGCAGCCAGAAAGTTTTCCAAAGTTTTTACACCAAGAATCAATTTCAAAACTATGAAAAAGAATAAACTAAATACCGATAGCCAAACGCCAATAGCGTGCAAAGTAACTGGTATATTTCCTGATTTATCTTTCTTAATACCAGCTAATGATAGTAACCATTTCAATGTATGCATGAATGAATAATATGTTTTTTCTTCTTCCATCATGTTTCTCCAAATAAGGTAAATCAAAGAGAATAAATACAAATACAAATTATATATAAAAAAAAGAGAATTTTTGCAAATTTGGATTACAACAATTTAGTTATTTAAAAATAACTTACTAGATTATTGTGTTTGTTCTTCAAGACACCTGACAAAGAAACAAATATCTCTTTTTTCTTTAGGCAATAAACTGCATAGAGTTAAATGAAATTAAATGATTAGCCAATTTTTTGTCGCCTTCTTTATAGTATCAATTAATGTGAATATTTATATTTCAATTTGTTTAGTTAAACTTTGCTGAAAGACAAAAACATTAAACTTCATCATAATTGTGAGCACGATTATTTATTATTCACTCTCCAAAAGTCAACAAAAACTAGAGGAAAATAAACGCTTATTCTCCCATAATTTCCTCTACAAAACAAACAATTTTCTATATCTAGGTCAATTTACCAAGAATACAAAATTCATTAAGCCATTTTTAATTCCCTTTAAGTCAATTATAATTTTATTATCAATTTTCGAAACTAAAAAATAAATAAATAAATAACCCGATGTGAAAAATTCACATGACTCCTTCTCTTACCGCAATTAATATTGATATTAATATTCATTTATTTATACGGGTATTACCCCCTTATAAATTTCACGTAAAATGGAAATATAATAAGACAAAATAGAAGCCCTTCCGCAAAACGATTTTCTTCAAAATAAGAATTTTGCCAACACATGAAATTCTTATTAATATTAAATAAATAACAGAAGCGTGTAATACGTTGATATGACAATTTAGAGGAAAATCACTTCTTCACTAAAACACCCTTAAAATGGAATTCTTGCAGAAAAAGCTTTCAAATAAATGTTTTGTCTTTTGTTTAATTGAGATATAAGTTTTAGGATAATCGTTGAATAGGTTTTAGAGAACAATGCAAAAAAACTGAAAAATCCAGTTCAGTAATTTGGTAACTTCTTTTGATTAAATTTGATCAAAACCTTATTAACATGGCATGTGGTGGGTAATTAAACGAAATAACAAGTTACAGGTTTCTAACACTTTTCATTTATGAGTTATGCTGACTCCACCGCCACCCCAATACACACATTTACGTTTTCAGGGTACCTAAATTTGTCGAAACAAATATTTGCGGTGAAAACTCATTTTGAAATTTTGCCACAATCGCAATACTTCCTCTTACCACAGTATGAAAACGAAATTCTTAAAATTGGAAATTTCCACTAAATATTTGTCTGCCATTTTATTAAAATGTCAGTTTATGGAAAAGTTTAATGGCAAACTTCCCAAAATATTTTTTTCTAGAACAAGTGAATAATGTAAGGATTAGCCCTAACCAACGTAATCAATCTTGCTCTATCATTTTGATGTTTGGTCTCACTCGAAGTACAACCTAAAGCTTATGTAACGCATTCGATCTTTTCTTGTTTTGTATTTAATTTTACTAAGGATTCTCATTTCTGAATCATATCATTTCATAATTTTTGGCCTGAGTCCATAATTCCGTGGAATAAATGCTGTTAAATCAATTTATTCATTAAATTCCCGGATAAATTTTGGTTTTCATGTCCCCCCCCCCCCAATTCATGGAATCTCTCCTTACAACATTAAACAACCTGTCCGCTGTCCCCATTCTTTCGGCTCTTTGTATCATTACAACCATTATCGCTTACTTGCGCTTCCTGGTATAATAAAGCTGTCAACTTGAAGTTTTCTTTTATTATCTATTCTTATTACTCTCATTATCCTGCTCTAGCTTCTTCCCTACATTCATTGTTTTTATTTATTGTTTTTACCGGTCTTGTTGATCTGCATTAATTCTTAACTCACCGAGCTCAGATTTAGGTATCGTAGACAAAATTGTTTCAATCTTTTCTTTTTCTATCCATATGGTTGTACCAAACTAACCAAACCATAACACCAAACTAAATAACAAATAGCATTGCTAGGTTTCCGCATTACTTTCAAATTCTTCGAGATATTAGAAAATCTTATCTAGTTTTCTAAAGGGACTTTCCTCTGATAGTAGATTTCCTTCAATATCTTTTAGTAGATTTACTTCATTTCCTTTAATATCTTTAAAATATCTCCTTTACTCATTCTGTGGGAAGCTTTTCACGTCTTGACAACTCTCTCCTTTTATTCTATTGCTTTTCCCAGTGTGTCTGATCTTAAATATGAGACTTTGACTGTTCCGATTCCCATGTTTTTTGAGTTGCTTGCAGCATGTTTTCATCTTTCGCAGTGATAATATCGTAAGCAATGAAAGTTGTAGCGATTATTACTAGTTGAAACATAAATTTTAAAACCACATTTTGTAGCATTTATTTTTAGCTATAAATGTCAATCGAATAAAATCATGTACCTGCGCAATAAGAAAAAAGGGATTAAACGTAGATTAAAAACAAACGTTAGATTTGTGAATACTATTATCTCTTGAGTTAAAATCATTTATTTATTTATTGTTGAATATGTGGATGAGTCCGCAATGCTGGATAACATCTGGTATTTTATCCGCCGTATCATGCATATTTCTTATATTCCTGACCGGTTTCGGATTTTCATCCATTTGGATTGGAACCATTTGGTAATATAAGAAATGTGCATGCTAGGACGGATAAAATACCTTATTTACTCTCTAGATACATATTTATTCTTGCGGAGACACTAAGATCCCCGAACAAGCGGCAACAAATAAGTTATAAGATAGGCACTTTATTTAAAAAATAAAAATAAATTTATTTTTCTAACAGCAGTAAATTTTATAAAATAGTTTCATAGTCTTTATCTAATCTTTATCAGAAGTTGTTACAAAAAATATTTATTTAGCTAAATTCTCAAGTAATATATTTTCGAATATGTCTTTATTAATTTCAGTAACTAATTCAATGTTTGCATTATCACTTTTATAATCGACTATTATAACACCTCTGGCATAGTCTGGACAACATAACACTTTGGCGGATATCATTTTAGAGTTCTTAACAACTAACGGATTGATGGCTATACTTGCAGCGGCTGGATCATCCGGTTTCCATATATTTTTATCTTGTAAAGAATAAGCTTCTATTTTGTTTAAAAACTGCATAGTTGTTGAATTTAATTTGCCCAGTGTGTTTTGACGCCATGTCTAAAAAAATTTAATAAAAATGAAATATAGTAGCAACTATACAGATAATTATGGATATATTAAGTAATATGGTAACGACGTGAAAAAAAAGAGTAATAAACAGCTACTCTCTTTAACTGCTGTAACAGGTAGAAGTATTGCGATTGTCAAATTTGAAGAACTGAGTTTCCGTCGGAATTGCAGTTACCTCAGTTTGTCAATTTTCATAGCGAATGGTTCTCTGTGTGTGTATGTGTGGGTGGGTGGGTACACACATCCGTGTATGTGATGTGAGTAATGTATCAATAATAAAGATCGAAGGATGTCTCAGACTTGGTATTCCGTTTAGAGATCACAACAGCACAGCACCAAACGGCTGCACTTTTATTTAAAACATTTTCCAAGTAAATTTATTTTTTCTGGTCTGGTGAAAATTGAAATTAATTTAAACAGTTGTGGGAGGAGTTTCAATGGTAAGCTATCCTGTAAGTGCCACTACTCCCAATTATATATTATCAAGGAACATTTAAGAGCTTCATTAGGATACCATATGTGAAGAAAATAAGTTAATCGGAATTTTAATTTAATGTCAGTTGCGCATTTCACAGGGCGATCAATGAGTTTATAAACAATGTCGTTTATTGTTCATGAAATTTCAAAATCTGATAAAACTTTCTCTTGCAAAAAAAAAAAAATGAAATAAAATAAATGTGGGATACTAAATAATAAATAAAATACTAACCATGGAAAAGGAAGCATCGGAAACAGTTTCAATAGGAACTAATGTAATTGGATTGTCTACTGTCGCCATGGACAATACTAACTGCGCAGCTTCGGGATCGAAGTAAAAATTAAATTCCGCACCAGGTCTGACATTACCGACACCTTGAATTGTATTACATTTATTTTAGTACTCCAAAATATTCTCTGCTTTAACAAATTATCTAGAGAATACACTCTCACCTTGGTAACTACCGCCCAGTATAATAAGATGTTTAACTTCGTTTAGAAAGTTTGGATACAATGCAATAGCTAATGCAATATTAGTGAGAGGTCCGAGCGCTATAACAGTTATCTGATCTGAAATTTAAAAAAAAAAAATTAATAATTACAACTTATAAAAGGTTTTTTTTCTATGATTTCATTTCACCCAGATATCATTATGTTAGTCAGTATTCTCGATTTAGTTAGCGAAATGGTAGGAGGCTAAAATGATGTAGATAATGACTAACAAAGCATATCAAGTATTTCACAATTCACAGACTTATAATGGAGGAACTATGGTAAAGGTGACAGAAAGAGTGATATCGACAAAACGACAGAGTAACAGCTTAAATAGAACGTTAGTTGTTTGCAGGCTTATACTGTTACTGTAATTGTAGAAAGATGGTGTTAACTAAGCATTTCGCAAGCGAATTTTGTTTCTTCGAGTTCAAGTTCGAATTTTGTTTTGTTGTTCAAGTCGTCCAGCCCTCGTCCTTTTGTGCTCGAATATTAACATCGAACTTACGTTTAATTACAATTCCATGTTTAAAGGAAATTAAAGCATATTGGACTGAGAGAAGTGGGTTAATGATATAAGTTAAAAAGAATTCCCTTGTTCTATTAGTAACTGTAGTAATTAAATTACTTGGCATAGCCCTGACACGATTGACCAACATATTGGCTGCCACTTCATCCTGGAGTAAGTACTCTGCCAAATGGGTATCAAATGTAGTTTCACCAAAGCCATCAGAACCAAAATATTTTCCTCTATTTGCTTGATGCACCAGTCCTCGGCCGGCTCCTTTGTACACGGGTATCTAAAAGCACAGACAATTGAAATGAGTATTTATGGTTACATTGGTAAGTGGGTTCGTTGAATCATACTATTGGCACGTATGGTACATCATTTTCCGTTCTTGAATGGATAAAATATTCACAATAGGTATATTCGCTTGACAAAGCACTGAGATAACCATCTGGGGAATTATATACCATTTTTTACAATCTAAATATGCACCTATGAAACTAGCTTTACCAAGATAGTAATGGCTGCCAGCTAGTACAGACAGTAAATACCAACGACGTATTTTTACTTTCAATATTGCTGTAAGAAGAAGCCATTGCATCATGTCAAACATTAGAAACTGATTTTTCACAAGAAATACATGTTTTATGGTCCACTAATACGAAACAAATGTTTTTAGCGATTAGTCTACATGTGTGTGTGTACAAAAATTTTAAAAAAGAAAAATCGTAGGAAGCTAATCTTGGTGTAATAACTGATTGCCTTGTTTTTGTAAAATTTGTTCAACAAGCTGTAGATCATAGAAATAAAGCCAATCATTAATACCTACAATTTCATAATTAATAATTATAATTAAACAAAATAGTAATTTTCTTTGTTATATGTAATTTTGCTTTTCTTTTTATGTATACATTAATAACCAAACTCTGGCAGACGGTTTCATGCCATGCCATATGTAATACTAATTTACTTATTTTTGTATGTAATATTTTCTTTTAAATAAAGTTATTATTATTAATCTTGGTGTAAGAAGCTGGCAACACTGCTCGAGTATGCTTATTTTCTACCGGGTTTTGTACTTGCGTCTGATGTATTAAAAGTAATGGTGAACATGTAAAATAATTCTCTTTGCTTGGTAATCATTTTAACCAGTTTATTTTTTTTTCTAACTTGTTTTTGAACTGTTTTACATATTGCTATAAGGTATAATAATTTACTGAATTATTTAAGAAGAATAAACTTGTACTTTTTACAGTTTTCTTTATTGAGTAACACTATTGTTGTTTTCATCAGTTATTTTCATCTGTTGCCCACACTTAGTGTTGTATTTACTACGTTTTCTCAGTTTTCGCGATTTTTGTCGAAAAGGGTCCAACGATTGTCATTAAACTTCATATACTATCTATACACGTAAAATCCTATCAATAAAACATCAATTTATTTATAAACAGGTACTATTTAATAACGCATGTAAAAACTTACCATTTTTATTTGTAACATTTTCCCGGAAAAATTGATTTTTTGGGTGGTTCTGCGGGCATATTGCCTTTAGAGCTTTCCTCTAAAGTATCATTCATTCCTATGTAATGTATAGTTCTGCAAGCTATGTAATATAGAAGCATTGCTAGAATTTGTCGTTAACCGGATTAGATTTTTGTGTTTTTGAAATTTTCAAAAAACTACTCTAAAAATGTCCTTCAAATTTGGAATAGCGACTACACTACACTAGCAACTACGCTACACTATACTAGCAATTACACTACACTAGCAACTACATTGCACTAGCAACTACACTACACTAGCAACTACATTGCACTAGCAACTACATTGCACTAGCAACTACATTTCACTAGCAACTACGCTACACTACACTAGCAACTACACTACACTAGCAACTACGCTACACTACACTAGCAACTACGCTACACTACACTAGCAATTACACTACACTAGCAACTACATTGCACTAGCAACTACACTACACTAGCAACTATACTACACTAGGAACTACACTACACTAGCAACTATACTACACTAGCAACAATATTACACTAGCAACTACACAGATTTAGACGAATCACTCTTACTTGAACATATTTTTTCTGAAAATTGATTTTAGATAGTTCTGCGGAAGTTGCGGCGTTAAATTTGAAATGTTATATGGAGTTGGTTCAATGTTATTTGCGCTCTCTTCTCGACTACAATGTAATATTTAGTTAAGGCAAATAAATTTTGAAGTTCAAACACAATTAGTCATTTTATACATTACTGTATTAAAGCAGTAAGAGAAAATTGTGTGAGTGTTTCACAACAGATCTTTAATAATCAGACAGATGTTTACTGTTTAATAATCTCCACAATCAGGAAATGATCTCTCTTATCAAAGTGCTCCTGTGGTGTGCAGGCAGAATGCATTCAGTTCCTCTCATGTTGCGATAACGAGAATGACTTAATTCTTGCCAGTCTTATAAGTCTTGCAAAACAATTAAGAAGCCAGGACGCAGTTTTACCAACCAATTATACACAATCTTGACATTTGCAAGGGAATGTTTAGAAAAGCAGTGGGTACTTTGCTTTGTCTCGCTATCTGCACATCTGGCTGAAATTTATATATTTCTACTCCAATTTGCTATTGAAAATTTTAACATTAATAAATAGTACACAAGCAAATACGTTACACTACACAAGCAATTAAGTAATAAATTTAAGACATTTCTTGACAAATAAATAAATTAAATCACGATTACACTTACATCAAACCTCTTTGCCACTTGCAAAGTTCTAATTGCATTTCGAGTGACAGAATCAATATCTGCATTACCAGCTACTGTTGAAACGGCAACTATATCCATTTTAACCTTATCTTCCAATAATAATAACAATAAAGCCATACTGTCATCAGCACCCGGATCCATGTCGACAATTACCTTCATGACGGCTCCTGGAACAGCAGCTGAGGATTCTCTACGAACAGAAATAAGGAAAATTGTTTTTAATTGATTGGATATGATTTGGAATAACTCTACAAGTGAATATAACTTTTCAAACTTGTTTTATATCTTGAAAATTGACTTAATCGGAGCTAACTTGTCCGACCCAGGGTAATGCCTGTAATGCTGAAACAACAGCATAATATGGACAAATCGTCGGTTTATAACCTTTGACATGGTTCCGAAGATCTAAGTGTTTACCCCGAATACTAAGTGACATGACAATGACTGCGTAAGCCTGAAAGATAATAGTTACAAAGATTTTCTTCAAACCTCGTATACACACTAAAAACTTATCATTTTTATTTGAACCTTTTTTCCAGGAAAATGGAAGTTAATGAATTGCTTTGCTAGAATTGCAACTTTGAAGAAAACGGCTAATTTCAGAATAGTTTTCTTTTTTTAAGGAAACTAGCTCCAACGATTTTCATTAAACTTGGAAAGCTTACTACATATTTACTCTAATTTATCTACTATCACGTTTATCTAAAAATTTTTCCAATAAAATTGATTTTAGAGAGATTCTAGGGGGGGAAACTGTGATGCTATATTTCAAATGTGATTGGGTTGTGATGTGGAGGGTGTCATCTAGAATACAGCGTAATTACATTTGAGTTCTACAAGCAACCTGCTGGGAAACAACAGTAAATCTGTCGAACTGTATCTGTATTAGTGCAATTTTAAGTTTGGAATTTAATAATTAGAATATTTCACATTCGCGGATGTTACGGTTATTCTCTCTTCTGATTCAGATCCGTCCCAAGTCAGCCAATATATCCAACAGCACCTATTACCTTCTTGAAATCTGGTATCATGGTGGAAAATAAAAATAATAATTTTATCAAATTTGTCCACATCCCCTTTACTCTCAGAAAATCTGTTTGCCCCCACAGTTTGTCGATACTTGGCAAACATTAAAAGAGATCAACCTGGAACCCACATTCTCGACTGAAACGCACGATGCAAACAGACGTTACAAATTACTTTGTAGACTGATCGCAGATCAAACCTTGACTTGAACCACAAAATGATTATTTACAAGACACTTTTAAGACCGATAGGGGCAGATTGGAGGCTCAACCAAATATTCCAACACCAAACGGATACATTCAATACAATCAAAAATTCTATGTAAAATCGTTAATGCACTCTATTACATTTCTAATCATACCATTCACAATGACCTTCACATCCCTTTTGTCCAAATTATAAAAAAGTTAGTATACTGTAATATAGGGGAAACGTCGAGGTTCCTACTAGCTAGTTCCATTCAAATCCTTTAGTGCAACTGCTCTCCCCTCTACTTGACATCCTCCTGGTCGCTTGAAACGGAAATGCTCTAGACACCTTCTACAATAAGAGTGTAAAATTCAAAATGAAAGAGTTTCACTACTGGGTGATTACTCTATCAAGCTGGTTTAACATGTGAACTCATCAGATTTACTTGTTACGACATACTGTTATAAATATTACTAATAATAAGAAAAAAGAACAATTGGAATTTTAATAATTTCTATAAGAAATCCTTAACGGACATTTTAAGAAGACAATAAAAATACCTGCAATTACTTTAATTTTCTTCAGGATATGATTGAAATATTTTCAATGTTGAAGTTTTTTCTTGAGTTTCGTTCCGAATTGATAAACTTGCTGAGTCTTTACTAAATTTATTAAGGAGGTTTAACAACGATACTATAATTTTATATTAATAGCAAGACATTCGGCGATTATTCTGAGACTTTTATATTTCTAATGTTACTTTTTGCTGTACACTTTTTGTTTGTCTGAATATTATCTGTAACCTTGGTATTAAAAGATAATGGGCTAATTGTTTTGCTTATCAGTGTGTATGAGAATATGTTACCTACAGTGTACTAATACTCTGTCAATATTGTGTTAGTTAATATTTAAATGGTAGACACCATAACTAGTATGATTTATTTTATGTGAATAAATGGTTCCCCCACTTAAATGTTAACATAAAATATCCTATTATAAGAGCTGATCGGTGTAAATATAATTATAAATAAAATATGATTAGTGTCCTCAAGTATCTACTACTACTATATAAAAATAGATATAGATATACTTGAAATTCTTATTAATATTAAATAAATAACAGAAGCATGAATACGTTGATATGACAGTTTAGAGGAAAGTCACTTCTTCTCTGAAACACCCTTAAAATGAATTTTTTGCAGAAAAAGGTTTCAAATAAAAGTTTTATCTTTTGTTTAATTGAGATATTAAGTTTTAAGATAATCGTTGAAAAGGTTTACGAGAAAATTGCAAAAAAACTGAAAGATCCAGTTCAGTAATTTGGTAACTTCTGTTTGATTAAATTTGATGAAAGTCTTATTAACATGCCATGTGGTAGGTAATTAAACGAAATAAGAAGTTACAGGTTTCTAAGACTTTTCATTTTTGAGTTATACTGACCCCACCACCATTCCCCATACATGGCAATTTCTGAAAACCACATTTTCGTTTTCAGGGCACCCAAATTTGTCGAAACAAATATTTACGGTGAAAACTCATTTCGAAATTTTGCCACGATTGCATTACTTCCTCTTACCACAGTATGAAAACGAAATTCTGAAAATTGGGAATTTCCACTAAATATTTGGCCGCCATTTTATAGAAAAATTGAATGTCAAACTTCACAAAATATTTTTTTCTAGAACAATTGAATAATATGAAGATTATTACAGTAAATTTAGTGGCTAAAATTCTACTTCATCTTACTAGTGAGTAACACACTACTTTCTCACATTAGTGTGTAAAAGTAACATTATTGAACACTAACTAGCGGGAAACAATATCAAAATAAATTCCAGATACCGCGGGTTTGAGCTTATACCAAGAGGCGAGGGAGTATCTATTTGACTTGAATTCAAACATATTCTCAGTAATTGCACCTTTTCACATGAAGACTACTTTTTGAAGCCCATAGGATTTCAAAACATAAGCAGTGTAACTCAATCATGAAAATAGGGCTTGATGTAAGAGATATTAAAAAAAAAGGAAAGAAGATATTTTGCCTTTTTTTCTTCAAAAAAATGGAACTAATGCTAAGCAGACAGATTTGGCACAAATTCTTTATTATAGCTGAGTGCATCCACCTAGTAGTAGTAGTAGTAGTAGCAATGTTTATTAGCAAAAATATTATTAAGGAGCTCTTCACGAATTTTAAAAATATATTGCATCATCTCCAGACCATTATTATCATTTACGTAATCCACATTATGATTCAGCGTTTTGTACAATAAATGGTAGGATGACTGATGCAGACACATAAGTAGTTCCTCTTTTTGACATTGTACAATACTTTTGAGGAGCTCCTGGGTCTGATAATAAGCAGTCGATATGCAAGAGCAAGGAGTGCGCATCCACCTAGTATTCATTTTAATCTTTCTACTGATAAAACTTCCGCTAGTTGTATGTTAAATGTGATTTCAAAAACAGTTGAACATTAGTGATTATTAAACATTCACACGTCTTCTCTTTTGTAATTATTACTATTATAACTAACAAATTCTTTTCAAATATGGAATTTTTACTAAACGTTTGCTCAACTTAAATAAATTAGGTGGTGGGAAACCAAATGTACAATTCAAATGTTACTATTTGAATTTGAATATATTCTGGCCAGCAAGCAGCGCTGAGGGCGATCAAACGACCCGTGAAGTCTTACATCCCCACTACAGTCTCCGAAAATCAATGTTTCCTAAAAAAAAAAAAAATAATAATATTTGATATGATATACTTGTCAACCATTCCATATTATTGGTATACAGTGTCACCTGAATACTCTGGTTATATCAAATTAGTGGTAAGTTTACATCATATTTAATGGCTTCCAGCTGTCTTGGAGAACCTCTTGGCATTCACAATCATCTTCTTAATAACTCCTTTCCACCACCTAAGCAGTGTAAAGAGAAAGTTTACAAAGCCTCTTCCACCCTTTGACGGTCTTGGACCTCTCAGCTCCAGCTGAGACCATTTTTTTTTTGAGAGAGCACCTTCACCTAGTCTTTTCATTTTAAACAAGACCTATCTCTTGTCCGTAAAACCCAAACTAACTATTGGCAAATCAGCTAGGCTCTATACATAGCAAGTGTCCTAACCAACATAATCAATCTTGCTCTATCATTTTGATCTTTGTTCAAACTCGAAGTACAATCTAAAGCTTATGTTCTGAATTCGATCTTTTCTTGTTTTGTATTTAATTTTACCAAGGATTCTCATTTCTGAATCATATCCTTTCATAATTTTTGGCCTGAGTCCATAATTCCGTGGAATAAATGCTGTTAAACCAATTTATTCATTAATTTCCCGGATGAATTTTGGTTTTCATGTCCCCCCCCCCCAATTCATGGAATCTCTCCTTACAACATTAAACAACCTGTCCGCTGTCCCCATTCTTTCGGCTCTTTGTATCATTACAACCATTATCGCTTACTTGCGCTTCCTGGTATAATAAAGCTGTCAACTTGAAGTTTTCTTTTATTATCTATTCTTATTACTCTCATTATCCTGCTCTAGCTTCTTCCCTACATTCATTGTTTTTATTTTGACCGGTCTTCTTGATCTGCATTAATTCTACTTGGAACTTCTTAACTCACCGAGCTCAGGTTCAGGTATCGTAGGCAAAATTGTTTCAATCTTTTCTTTTTCTATCCAAATGGTTGTACCAAACTAACCAAACCATAACACCAAACTAAATAACAAATAGCCTTGCTGGGTTCCCGCAGTACTTTCAAATTCTTCGAGATATTAGAAAATAGACTTTCCTCTGATAGTAGATAGACTAGATAGTAGATCTGATAGACTTTCCTTCAATATCCTTTAGCAGATTTACTTCATTTCCTTTAATATCATTAAAATATCTCCTTTACTCACTCTGGCGGAAGCTTTTCACGTATCTCCTTGTATTCTATTGCTTTTCCCAGTGTGTCTGATCTTAAAAATGAGACTTTGACTGTTCCGACTCCTATATTTTTTGGGTTTCTTGCGTCTTTTCGTCTTTCGCAGTGATAATATCGTAAGCAAAGAAAGTTGTAGCGATTAATACTAGCTGAAACATAAATTTTAAAACCACATTTTACATTTATATTTAGCTATAAGTGTCAATCGAATAAAATCATGTACCTGCGCAATAAGAAAAAAGGGATTAAAGGTAGATTAAAAACAAACGATAGATTTGTGAATACTATTATCTCTTGAGTTAAAATCATTTATTTATTTATTGTTGAATATGTGGATGAGTCCGCAATGCTGGATAACATCTGGTATTTTATCCGCCGTATCATGCATATTTCTTATATTCCTGACCGGTTTCGGATTTTCATCCATTTGGATTGGAACCATTTGGTAATATAAGAAATGTGCATGCTAGGACGGATAAAATACCTTATTTACTCTCTAGATACATATTTATTCTTGCAGGGACACTAAGATCCCCGAGCAAGCGGCAACAAATAAGTTATAAGATAGGCACTTTATTTAAAAAATAAAAATAAATTTATTTTTCAAACAGCAGTAAATTTTATAAAATAGTTTCATAGTCTTTATCTAATCTTTATCAGAAGTTGTTACAAAAAATATTTATTTAGCTAAATTCTCAAGTAATATATTTTCGAATATGTCTTTATTAATTTCAGTAACTAATTCAATGTTTGCATTATCACTTTTATAATCGACTATTATAACACCTCTGGCATTGTCTGGACAGCATAACACTTTGGCGGATATCATTTTAGAGTTATTAACAACTAACGGATTGATGGCTATACTTGCAGCGGCTGGATCATACGGTTTCCATATATTTTTATCTTGTAAAGAATAAGCTTCTATTTTGTTTAAAAACTGCATAGTTGTTGAATTTAATTTGCCCAGTGTGTTTTGACGCCATGTCTAAAAAAATTTAATAAAAATGAAATATAGTAGCAACTATACAGATAATTATGGATATATTAAGTAATATGGTAACGACGTGAAAAAAAAGAGTAATAAACAGCTACCCTCTTTAACTGCTGTAACAGGTAGAAGTATTGCGATTGTCAAATTTGAAGAACTGAATTTCCGTCGGAATTGCAGTTACCTCAGTTTGTCAATTTTCATAGCGAATGGTTCTCTGTGTGTGGATGTGTGGGTGGTTGGGTACACACACCCGTGTATGTGATGTGAGTAATGTATCAATAATAAAGATCGAAGGATGTCTCAGACTTGGTATTCCGTTTAGAGATCACAACAGCACAGCACCAAACGGCTGCACTTTTATTTAAAACATTTTCCAAGTAAATTTATTTTTTCTGGTTTGAGAAAATTGAAATTAATTTAAACAGTTGTGGGAGGAGTTTCAATGGTAACTTTCCTGTAAGTGCCACTACTCCCAATTATATATTATCAAGGAACATTTAAGAGCTTCATTAGGATACCATATGTGAAGAAAATAAGTTAATCGGAATTTTGGGGTTTTTATGGAAAACCACTCCAACAATTTTCATTAAACTTTAAATGCTACTCACAAATGCAAACGAATAAATGAAACTTTTTTTTTTTTTTGGAACAGTATAGGAGGTTCCGCAGTTAGGTTAAAATGTGAATTGCTGTCAGACTTAATGGGGTCTGAAAGATGATGCAACGATATAAATGCGACTTTTATTCCAAAAAAAAACACAACAATAATCCCTATCACCTATATTTATATATTATTAAAATTTATATTGTCAGTTGGCCTTTGGACGGCATACAGTTCACAACTGCTGTGTTGTTGTTCTACCAACTTTCTAGTTTTTTCGTTCTAAGTGATAGTTAAAAATTGCTTCGTTTATTCAGTGCTTTTTTCATTATTACTGAACTTTTTTAAGATTATTTTCTACTGATTTATAATAATATTTATTCTCAAATATTAAACAAGTTGATGAGTCACACAGGTGAGCTAAGTGTTGGTGACGCTGATGTGTATGTAACTAGTGGTGGAAGAATGTCCCCACTACTCTAACTACATGTACTAACCCTAGCCCAGCAGTATTGACAGTACTGGCCGATCAGTGCCACAGTGTACTGATACAGAATATGAAGCCATGGATGGCGTAAACATTCAGTCACTTCAAGAAGTTAGCTTCACGAAAATACCAATCACTGGAATTAAAAGAAAATTTATTACAAGTCCTAATCAAGAGATAACAACTTCTAATAAGTTTCAAATATTGTCCGAGAATGAAAATGACTTTGACGAAACTCCCTTCTACTAGTAAGAACTTAACTAAATCCAACTCGTCACCTAAAGTGAAATTTGACATGCCACCCATCGTCATGTATTCTCAATTCAAACACCATTCACATTCTGTAAAATTGATCAAGGCGAAACTCACTGGCCAAATTGAATTTAAACACAAGAAAAATACAGTAATTGTTTATACACAAAATCTGCAGGATTACAACTTCTTCAAAGGCTACATCTCGAAAGCTGGCATAGTTTCATTCATACAAACCTAGATCTGAATTAGGTCCAAAAATGGTAGTATATCTACCCTCTGCTATAACCCCTGAGGAAGTAAAGGAAGATCTGGCCAGTCATGGGTTGTCTGTAGTTAAAGTTGATCAATTTTATAAAAGAGAGGATGAACATTCTAGTAGATTGCCAGTTTTCGCTATTTCCTTTGGCAAGGGCACACCCATCAAAGATATTCTTATTGTTAAGGCAATAGCTTACTGCCGTGTTCAGTGGCAGAAGTATAAGAGTAAAAACATCGTTATTAGATGTTTCAGATGCCAAGGATTGCCATTTGACTATGCATTGTCACAAAACACCTAAATGTGAGCATTGTGCTAAGAACCACGGCTCTGAAGAGTGTCCTCAGAAAAATATTGACAACTCTGCAAAATGTGCGAATTGTGGAGGTGCACACAGATCTTCGGACCATCAGTGCCCAGTTATTGCTGCTGCAGAGGCTGTATCTGCTTAAACCAGATCCACCTATCTTAGCGGATCACGCACAATTTCCTGCTCTCAACAGGAGAAATACTACCAACTAAGAAGCGTTCCCTTCTTCAGTCTGGGGAGCCCACTCACGTAGGGAACAACAGGAAACACCAGCTAATGAAGAAATGTCTCTTTTTTCTTTGATTATCACCTTTAAAGAAATGTTTAATTTTAGGAGTCTATTTACAAAAATTAAATCGCTTATTGTTCAAATTAAGTCTGCCCCTGATCTTATTTCTAAGTTGGCACTTATTGCAGAGGCAATTTTCTCATTGTCAGAATGACAGCTTGTCGTTCGAACACATTTAGGCTTCTCCAATGGAATGCTAAATCACTTAAAGACAAAACTAATGAACTAGTTCAGGTATTATCGGACATGGATATAGATTGCTGTGCCCTATCTGAGACCAAACTTGCCTCAACACATAGAGTAAAATTAAATGGCTACGTTCTATATAGAAGAGACCGCAACTCAAGGGGAGGTGGTGTGGCTATCGCTGTGAAACGTAACATCAAACACGCTCTGGTCTCATTGCCTAGTCTTACTTCTTTCGAGGCAGTTGGTCTAGAAGTGTTTTTCGCCTCCATGTCTGTGCTGATTATCTCCTGTTATAGAGCCCCTAATAAAAGATGGTATGATAATGACATATTAGAGCTATTCTCATTGCATGGACGTGTTATCTTGCTGGGAGGCTTTAATGCAAGACACATTGCTTGGAATTGTACTACAATAATACAGCAGGCGAACAGTTGCTTGATTTATGACTGGACCATGATTTTGCCCGAATACTCCTCACTTCCCTACATATTTCCCTCCTTCTCATTATCAGCCGAGTACTCTTGACATAGCTTTGTTAAAAATGTAAGGAATTTCACACCCCCTGTAAGTCATCCCGTCCTTTCAAGTAATCATAACCCTGTCTCTTTCCAACTGTTTCTTACCCCAATTGTACAACCTCCTCTAATGATCTTCGACTTTAAATATGCAAATTGGAGTAAATTCAAAACCCTAATAAATGATACTCAACCGACCGATCATGTTTCTATAGATGAATCATGTGTAAACTTAACTAACCTAATCGAATTTGCTGCCGCCGAATCGGTTCCTAGGCGTCCAGCTGGTTATACCCTTAACCTCCCAGATAATATTAAATTGTTGATTAAATTTAAAAACAAAACCAGACACCTTTTTCAAAGATATAGAACACGCCCCCTCAAATCTTTACTGAACCGTCTACAGGACATTGTCAAGAAGCAGGTTCAGATTTGGAAGAACAGCAGGTGGCACTCTTACATTTCTGCACTTGACCCTAACAACCCTTCCTACTGGAAGGTTGTCAGACACTTTAAAACTATCTTAAAAATCCGGACGACCATTCTCCAATCATATATAACGGTTCTGAAGCTTGCTCCGATAACGATAAAGCAAATCTCATGGCTGAGTATTTGGAACAGGTACATTTGCAAAATGCCGCTATGGGTGCCCCTACTCATTGTAAAAAAGTAGCAACTGAAATTAAACATTTTCTCAAAAACTGTTCCTACCAGCCTGCTGACTAAAAGTCCTAAAGAAATTTCCCAATTATAAACTCTAGAAAGAATAAAAAGTCCCCAGGCCTCGATAATATTCATAACCTGTTTTTAAAACACATTCCTCGAAAACCCCTTGTATTTCTAACCAACTTACTTAACAAATCACTCACTCTTGGTCACTTCCCGACTCCTTGGAAAACCTCAAAAATTATCCTTATTTTAAAACCTTCAAAGTCTTCCAGTAACCCTAACAATTACAGGCCCATCAGTCTTCTGAGTTCCATCAGCAAAATTTTTGAAAGAATCCTATTAACAAGAATTAATAAGCATTTAGAAAGTAACGGTATCATCAGAGAGGAGCAGTTTGGCTTTAGGTCTGGTCTGTCCACAACTGCCCAGATAACTAGGCTAGTAGACGACATAACTGCTGTTTTCCATCACTGTAAACATACAGGTTTGGTGCTGATGGACATTCAGAAGGCTTTTGATACAGTCTGGCACGATAGTCTACTCTCTAGACTGATTAATTATAACTTCCCTCCCTACATCACCAAAATTGTTCCACTCCTACCTGGAAAACTGAAAATTCCGTGTCGACATAAACTCTACCCTCTCTGAAGCTCACAAAATTGCTGCCGGAGTTCCTCAGGGTTCAATCATCGGCTCGGTGCTCTTTTAATATATTTCAACTTGCTGCCAAACCCTAAAAACGTTAGCTTGGCCTTATATGCTGACGACGTTGCTCTCTATTATTTCTCATGGAGAATTGACACAATCGCGTCCAGATTGTCAGAAGCAATGGCCTGCATCAGCAGATATTGTGATAGGTGGAAAATTAAAATCAATAGCAGCAAAACCGAAGCTATCTTATTTTCCAAACGCAGGGCCGTACTTTGGAAAGAAGTACACTTCCAAGGGCAGGCAGTGCCTTGGTCTAGCTCCGTTCGCTATCTAGGTGTCACTCTCGACCGTAAACTTACCTTTACGCCTCACGTAAAGGAACGTATTAACAAAGGCAAGGCGGCGATCCGAGCACTATTTCCGCTACTCTGCAGAGAGTCTAAACTGGCCCCAAGTAACAAGCTGTTGCTATATAAGGTAGTTGTCAAACCCATGCTATTGTATGCATGCCCCTCCTGGAGTATTACCTGCAGAACTAATATCGATGGCCTGCAGATAATGCAAAACAAGTTTTTAAGGCTAGCAACTAACTCGCCACGGTACACAAGAATTAATGATTTGCACGAGTATTGCAAAATGGACAAAGTAGAAGAATGTATTTTCCTCGCAACTGAAAAGTTTTTTGCCTTTACCAGTCTTAGTAATAACACGCTTTGCAGGAACATAGGGGGCTATAACGTTGGAATTGATTACAGGCCTCGCAGGGTGAGAAACGTGCTCATATAAAGGGAGTTTGTATTGCTTAGGGTTTTTGCTATTTTTTTCCCCTTAGTATAACTCTTTACTTTGCTTAACGTTTTATCCTTATTAATGTAAATAGCTAGGAGGTAATAGTACAAACTGAAACTCCATGTAAAAACTGTATATATGTATATATAATATTTTGAAATAATAATAATAATATTTATTTTTGAAAAAGTAATTTACATTGGATAATATATACAAAATATACTAGCAATGGCTTTAGCCGTCTGCCAGAGTTCACTACAAAAAAAATTAATTATTTTCTTCTTGTAACTAAACAAATTAAACTACAAATAGATAAAATAGGTAAAATAAAAAAGGTAAAATAAATAAATAAATAATTAATCCAAAGGTATAAATGAAATAAAGAGTTATTTAAAAAAAATATAATTACATACAAATATACAAAAATGAAAATCACGCCTAGAAAATACAAACTAATTGAGATATAAAAAGGGAATTAAAAAACAAACAAAAAAAGAAAGAGAGAGAGAGAGAGAGAGAGAAAAAATAAGGCTATACAAAAACTAATTAGAATCAGATATCCAACTATACCTAACCTTCCTGGCATGGCAGGCGAACTGGTGCAAAGGACGAGGATGTTCTTGGCCTGATAAAAAAGAAACTACATTAGCTCTCGAGAGAATGTGCTTATTAAAATAGAGTAAACGAAATTCTGCCAAAAGGGGGCACTCTCCAAGGAAATGATACAAATCTTACGGCCTACCAGAAATACAAAGTTGACACCTTTCCAGATCAAAGTCTCTTTCGAGCCAAGGTCTGAAATTCAAGTATAAAAGTTCACCTCTCAGTTTAAATAACCAGCGCACTTCATTGAAGGAAAGATCGTGCGATAATGAGGCTGTAACCTGGTCCCTATACTCACTCAGTAGAAACCTATATAAAAGGAATCTATCTGAAGCAACCGCACGACTCACAGACTGTTCGAGATGAGCTACACACATCTTAGATCTCAAAGGAGAAAGCTAGCTACCCCACTTCGAAAGATCATCTAAACTACCGTTAAATTGGCAAGAATATGTTCGTGATAGGGTGAGCCAGTGCTTAAACCAGTAAGATCCCCCCTTTATCGCCTCGAGCGCCACCTTATTAGGCAGTCTGTAATCCGGGAGAGAGAGTACCTTGAGGCAATATTTAAGATGTAGATGAAGTGTGAAGCACTCCAGAGGTTCCATAGCTGTTTCTATTGCTAACATATAATTAGAGGATGAAGGTAGGGAGAACAATTTCCTGATGAAAAATCTCTGAAATTTTTCCAGCACATCGTACGACTGAAAACCCCATACCTGGGCTCCATAGCACACAACTGCACGCGAAATACTGCCGAACACCCGGTACTTGGAGCTTAAAGGTACATTTCTGTTCAGAATGAAGTAGACATGGGGGGTGACGTAGATCGCTTCCTAGTAGTGTCCCTGGAAACGCAAGATTACCTTATTAGGACTCCTGCGGCTAAACGGTCTACAATTCCGCCAACATGCAACCAATCGAAGGTTTAAAAAGGCAAACGGCCCTTTTCAGGGCCAAAGTGACGCTCCATACCTCTCATATTTCTACTGGAATGCGGGTGGATTGGATAGTACGAAATTTATAGAATGCAAGACTATTTTTGAACAAGAAAACATTGACGTGTTCGGCATAGTTGAAGCAGATACTGCTGCCGATAAGCTAGATTATTATCAAATCCCTGGATATAGAGTTTTTTCCCTACAAAGAGGAAGGCAGCTAGCGTCTGGCATAATTGTAGGAGTAAAAGAAACCCTGACTAGCCATTTCAGTTTATTACATGAAATGGATGAAAGTAATAAAATGGAAGCTGTAGGTGTTGATGTAATCAGGGATTAGAGACTTTAAAATCAACCTAGTTTTTGTCTATAACCCGCCTAGAAATCGACTGTTAACAGATTTGCTCTCAAGTGTACTCCAACCTAATTCGGTATTTATGGGTAATTTTAATGCACACTCGACGAGATGGGGATATCAGAGTAGTGATACTGTTGGTGCCATAATGGAGTAGTTCCTCGATTCAAACCCAGTCGACGTTGTCGACATTAATAGCAGTATAGCAAGTTTCCTCTCCTTCAAAGGCGAAAAAACCCGTCCTGATTTAGTCCTGACACATGTTAACAATTATAATAGGGTTGTACAGAAAATAATCAAATCACCAAGTGGGTATGGCCATAGGGCTTTCATTATCAAGCATCATCACCCTATTAGTCTAGGACAAGATTACCTCGCAGAACGCCTGCCACGGTGGAATTTTAAGAAAGCTAATTGGGACGAATTTAGCAAACTAACAAATGATATCATCACACCTGAGTGTTTGCTTTCAACCTGCCCTGATAAAGCTGGTGCGAAGTCCATGAGACTTGATTAAAATATGCGCTTTAAAAACGAGCCCACGAGGAAGATATAAAAGAAACAAACCTTTCTGGACAACTGAACTCAACAGACTCAAAAAAGAGCGTAACGAAGCCAGAAGAAGAGCAGAATTAACTGGTTTGTTGGAGGATTGCGTTAGCCTTCGCCACGCACAAGCAAAACTTAAAGCGAAGATTAAAGAGCCCAAGAGAAAGTGTTTTAAAGAATTCATTGCCTACATAGTTGCTTCATAGCCCACAGATTTGTATCTTCTTTAAACACTCTATCCACTAAAAGACACGATTTGGAGTTGAAATATAATGGCCAGATTTTGGCTCAAGAAGAGTTTGCAAAGTATCTAGGTATCTACTTAGATAAAAGATTGAGTTGGAAAAAGCATGCAGATGAGATGGCTGGAAAGGGAGAAAGACGCTTGTCGCTTCTTAAAAGGTTGACCGGAATAAAATGGGGAGCTAACTTAGAAACCCTGATCAGCACCTACAAGGCGTATGTTACTTGCTGTTGCAAAAGCAACTGAGCACCTAAAGAAATATCAAGCTAGGAAACATGCGGTCATCCTAGTTGATTCTCAATCGACTATCGTCGCCCTAATAAATCTCGGCCACAGTGATCTTCGCTTGAAGAAAATACAAAACAAGACATCGGGGAGCTGCTGGGTCAAGGGTGGGTGATAACCTACCAGTGGGTTCCTAGCCACTGTGGAATCGAAGGCAACGAAAAGGCGGATCAGTTGGCAAAAGAAGGTTGCCTAATGGACCAGCCTGTGGGACTTGTGCCGTACAGAAATATATGCTCCCTGGTAAACAGCACCATGAATGAGATGCTAAGGGATCTACACAAACATCAGGCAGAAGGAAAAGCTTGGGCTACTCTGCTCGATCGACCGATCCCTAGCCACTTACCGCGACGAGTGTTCACTGCCTATTTTAGATTGACGACTCGCCATGACTACCTACGCAAGCACTTGCATAGGATTGGCGTGGTACGAAATGCCGGATGCCCGCTTTGTAACGATGGCACACTGAACGGTGAGCACCTCGCTGTGTGCCAAGCTCTGTACCAGCAGCGTGAAGATGCTGCCGGACAAGACCCCTATTACGCTAGGGCTCTCTTATATTGGGTTGCCCGCGACAGAATGGCTAAATTGCCAACAGTTGGTGTTGGATAAAAAAAAAAAAAATACACAAACATCTGTTTATGCCTATTTTTGCTTGTGATACTCTGTCTTCTAGGTGGGGGAGCAAGGAAAGACGAGGAGTCAAAACTACTCCAAGGTATTTGAGGTTTGTTTACCACCTCAATTCTTTCACCCTTATATGTCCACTTTTCCGAAGAAGCATACCTGCCGCCTTTTCGGAAAATAATTATTTTCGACTTCTGTAAATTGACAGAGAGTTTCCACTTGTTACAATATACCTCTAAAATATTAATATTTCTCTGGAGTGTTACTGGATTATCAGAAATCAGCACAATATCATCAGCATAAAGCAGAATTTTTATATTTGTGTCACCGATAAGTATTCCACCCTCCAGAAGCGATGGCAAATCGTCTATGAAGAGTGCAAACAGAATGGGACTCAAAAGACAACCCTGTCTCACTCCTGACCCAACTTTAAAAAAATCGGATATTCTGTCTGAACAACGGACTGAAGAAGCTGCAAAGGAGTATAACATTTTTAAAGCCCTTATAAACTTGGAAGAAACGCCTAAGTTAAATAACTTCAAAAACAGAGAGAAGTGGTTAATAGTGTCGAAATATTTTGAAATAAATTATTATTATTATATAAATTTATATTGTGCACAGATGAAGTGCCGGTTTCGAAAGGGGTGACATATCTCCTTTACTTTTCGCCATTTTTATTACAATTCTGGATCAGTTTTTGCACCTTAATCAGCATATAACAGTGCAAATAGATCACAAAAATGGTATATCCTCATTACTATACGCTGATGATGTTGTGCTGTTATCAAATTCTCCTATAGATCTCAAAAAGAAATTGGAAGCTCTTGAAAGGTATTGTGTCATGAGTAAATTAAAAGTAAACATTAAAAAGTCCAAAGTGGTAATATTTAAAAAAGCCCCAATAAAACGTTTAAACAGTCATTTCAGTATATGGGTGAACAAATTGAGGTAGTAAACACCTTTAACTACCTAGGCATCTTATTCTGTAAATCGGGTGTTTTCAATGTGGCATACAAAAATATGATCTCGAGAGCGACCACTGCAATATCGGCTGCGAATGAAGTATTGGTTAATGCAAAATATGCTCGCTGGGCGTGTAAACTGAAAATCTGTGATAGCTGCATTTGTTCTAGCTAGATTACTGTGTGCTAACGAAATCTGGGGTTAAGATACACTGGAGAAATTGATTCAGTTCAAACAAAGTTGTTGAAGCATTTGTTTTTCAGGCGACAGAATACACTAACTGTATGGTCAGAGTGGAGACCAAATGGCTTATTAAATTATTGTACATGCCAGGCACACAATACCAAAAATTTGTTATTTAAGGCTCTTCCAGTTAGATAGTTCTAGGGATAACATTGTAAAGTATAACCGGGCTTCCCGAATGAAAAAATATTTTTCTGATTTAGGTTTGAGTGGTTATGTATTGAGCAAGACGTCTGTCTCATGGATAGATTTAAATGTCAAATGTAAACTGATCTAAAAAACAATTTATTTAACGCTGATTTACAAAGGATCAATGGATCAACTTTTAGTACTCTGTATAAAATTACCGTCGAAAATGGTTCAGCCTCTTATCTAATGTTCAATACATCCTTCTATATTATTAGGTTAATTAGTCAAATTAGGATGGCCTTTGATAACAAGTGCATACTGGAGGTTAAAGATGAACGATATGAAATTATACTGAGAATTGTTTACTGTGTGTTTGTGATAAAGAGAGTTTGGCTCATATTTTTATTGATTGTCCGCTGTATTCGAAATATAGAAATAAGTATTTATTAAAATATTATCCATACACACCAGACAATATTTTAGTTATATCTATAATTTTATCTTCAATTCCTTAAAACTAAGAAAATTTATATTAAAAAAATAGTATCACTTTAATTTGCTTATGTTTCAAAACAAAGTCAAGAATTTTTAAATTTGCTTTTGGGTAACTAACAATATTTATTATATGAGACTAATTAATAGTTCATAGTACAATTAGAGAAAGGTTTGCACTGCTTGTTTTATTTAACAGTAAAAGTGTATTTCTTTTTTTCTTCACCATTTCTATGTTGTAATAATCTGATTATTTCTTTTTTGTAACAAGTCATGCACACACACACACACACACACACACACACACACATCCATCGATACATACTAATTGTATCGTGATAGATGTAAAATAAATAAAATAAAAAATAAATTTATATGTTCAATTAAAATTTGGAATTTGAGGAAAACTGTCAATTAAATTTGTAACATTTGCTGCAAGGGAAGTCGAGAGAACTTTCACACTATTTAGAAAATACTCTACTTGTGAAAGGAGCCCTATTTATTCTTTTCTATTCTCTTCGGCCATATGTAGGCCCATTGAACGCCTATTCACTACAATTGACCATATAAATTTAGCAGCCTCCTCGGGAATCGATACAAGAAGCTAGGGCGACTTTGGCTTGCCACAGGCTTTTGTGAAAGAAATAACTCAAAACCAAGAAATAAAAAACGAACAAAAATACACAAAAAATTGCAGGAATTGAAATTTAATGTCAGTTGCGCATTTCACAGGGCGATCAATGAGTTCATAAACAATGTCTTTATTGTTCATAAAATTTCAAAATCTGATAAAACTTTCTCTTGCAAAAGTAAAAAAAATAAAATAAATGTGGGATAATAAATAATAAATAAAATACTAACCATTGAAAATGAAGCATCGGAAACAGTTTCAATTGGAAGTAATGTAATTGGATTGTCTACTGTCGCCATGGACAATACTAACTGCGCAGCTTCGGGATCGAAGTAAAAATTAAATTCCGCACCAGGCCTGACATTACCGACACCTTGAATTGTATTACATTTATTTTAGTACTCCAAAATATTCTCTGTTTTAACAAATTATCCAGAGAATACACTCTCACCTTGGTAACTACCGCCCAGTATAATAAGATGTTTAACTTCGTTTAGAAAGTTTGGATACAATGCAATAGCTAATGCAATATTAGTGAGAGGTCCGAGCGCTATAACAGTTATCTGATCTGAAATTTAAAAAAAAAAAATTAATAATTACAACTTATAAAAGGTTTTTTTCTATGATTTCATTTCACCCAGATACCCGGAAATTAAAGCATATTGGACTGAGAGAAGTGGGTTAATGATATAAGTTAAAAAGAATTCCCTTGTTCTATTAGTAACTGTAGTAATTAAATTACTTGGCATAGCCCTGACACGATTGACCAACATATTGGCTGCCACTTCATCTCGGAGTAAGTACTCTGCCAAATGGGTATCAAATGTAGTTTCACCAAAGCCGTCCGAACCAAAATATTTTCCTCTATTTGCTTGATGCACCAGTCCTTGGCCGGCTCCTTTGTACACTGGTATCTAAATCACAGACAATCGAAATGAGTATTTATGGTTACATTGGTAAGTGGATTCGTTGGATCATACTATTGGCTCATATGGTAAATCATTTTCCGTTCTTGAACGGATAAAATAATCACAATTCGCTTGACAAATCACTGAGATAACCGTCTGGGGAATTATATACCATTCTTTACAATCTAAATATGCACCTATGAAACTAGCTTTACCAAGATAGTAATGGCTGCCTGCTATCTTTCCACACTGCTGTAAGAAGAAGCAGCCATGTCAAATCATGCCAAATCATGTCAAATATTAGAAATTGATTTTTCACAAGAAATACATGTTTAAAGGCCACTAATACGAAACAAATGTTTTTCGCGATTAGTCTAAATGTGTGTGTGAACAAAAATTTTTAAAAAAGCTAATCTTGGTGTAATAACTGATTGCCTTGTTTTTGTAAAATTTGTTCAACAAGCTCTAGATCATAGAAATAAAGCCAATCATTAATACCTACAATTTCATAATTAATAATTATAATAAAACAAAATAATCATTTTCTTTGTTATATGTAATTTTGCTTTTCTTTTTATGTATACATTAATAACCAAACTCTGGCAGACGGCTTCATGTCATGCCATATGTAATACTAATTTACTTATTTTTGTATGTAATATTTTCTTTTAAATAAAGTGTATTATTATTAATCTTGGTGTAAGGAGCTGGCAACACTGCTCGAGTATGCTTATTTTCTGCCGGGTTTTGTACCTGCGTCTGATGTATTAAAAGTAATGGTGAACATGTAAAATAATTCTCTTTGCTTGGTAATCATTTTAACCAGTTTATTTTTTTTCTAACTTGATTTTGAACTGTTTTACATATTGCTATAAGGTATAATAATTTACTGAATTATTTAAGAAGAATAAACTTGTACTTTTTACAGTTTTCTTTATTGAGTAACACTATTGTTGTTTTCATCAGTTATTTTCATATGTTGCCCACACTTGGTGTTGTATTTACTAGTTTTTCTCAGTTTTCGCGATTTTTGTCGAAAAGGGTCCAACGATTGTCTTTAAACTTCATATACTATCTATACACGTAGAATCCTATCAATAAAACAATAATTTATAAACAGATACTATTTAATAACGCATGTAAAAACATACCATTTTTATTTGTAACATTTTCCCGGAAAAATTGATTTTTTGGGTGGTTCTGCGGGCATATTGCCTTTCGAGCTTTCCTCTAAAGTATCACTCCTGTGTAATATATAGTTCTGCAAGCTATGTAATATGAACATGCACTAGAAGCATTGCTAGAATTAGTCCGGTTAACCGGATTAGATTTTTGTTTTTGAAATTTTTTTCGCAAAACTACTCTAAAAATTTCCTTCAAACTTGGAATAGCAACTACACTACACTACACTAGCAACTACACTGCACCACCAACTACTCTACACTACCAACTACACAGATTTAGACGAATCACTTTTACTTGAACATATTTTTTCTGAAAATTGATTTTAGATAGTTCTGCGGAAGTTGCGGCGTTAAATTTGAAATGTTGTATGGAGTTGGTTCAATGTTATTTGCGCTCTCTTCTCGACTACAATGTAATATTTAGTTAAGGCAAATAAATTTTGAAGTTCAAAGACAATTAGTCATTTTATACATTACTGTATTAAAGCAGTAAGAGAAAATTGTGTGAGTGTTTCACAACAGATCTTTAATAATCAGACAGATGTTTACTGTTTAATAATCTCCACAATCAGGAAATGATCTCTCTTATCAAAGTGCTCCTGTGGTGTGCATGCAGAATGCATTCAGTTCCTCTCATGTTGCGATAACACAATGACTTATTTCTTGCCAGAGTCTTACAAGTCTTGCAAAACAATTAAGAAGCCAGGACGCAGTTTTACCAACCAATTATACACAATCTTGACATTTGCAAGGGAATGTTTAGAAAAGCAGTGGGTACTTTGCTTTGTCTCGCTATCTGCACATCTGGCTGGAATTTATATATTTCTAGTCCAATTTGCTATTGACTAGAAATACATTGCTATTGAGAAGCAAATACATTACAATACACAAGCAATTAAGTAATAAATTTAAGACATTTCTTGACAAATAAATAAATTAATTAAATCACGATTACACTTACATCAAACCTCTTTGCCACTTGCAAAGTTCTAATTGCATTTCGAGTGACAGAATCAATATCTGCATTACCAGCTACTGTTGAAACGGCAACTATATCCATTTTAACCTTATCTTCCAATAATAATAACAATAAAGCCATACTGTCATCAGCACCCGGATCCATGTCGACAATTACCTTCATGACGGCTCCTGGAACAGCAGCTGAGGATTCTCTACGAACAGAAATAAGGACAATTGTTTTTAATTCATTGGATATGATTTGGAATAACTCTACAAGTGAATATAACTTTTCAAACTTGTTTTATATCTTGAAAATTGGCTTAATCGGAGCTAACTTGTCCGACCCAGGGTAATGCCTGTAATGCTGAAACAACACAGTATAATATGGACAAATCGTCGGTTTATAACCTTTGACATGGTTCCGAAGATGTAAGTGTTTACCCCGAATACTAAGTGACATGACAATGACTGCGTAAGCCTGAAAGATAATAGTTACAAAGATTTTCTTCAAACCTCGTATACACACTAAAAACCTATCATTTTTATTTGAACCTTTTTTCCAGGAAAATGGAAGTTAATGAATTGTTTTGCTAGAATAGCAACTTTGAAGATAACGGCTAATTTCAGAATAGATTTCTTTTTTTAAGGAAACTAAAAAAAAATTAATTTTCTTCAGGATATAATTGAAATATTTTCAATGTTGAAGTTTTTTGTTGAGTTTCGTTCCGAATTGATAAACTTGCTGAGTCTTTACTAAATTTATTAAGGAGGTTTTAACAATGATACTATAATTTTATATTAATAGCAAGACATTCGTCGATTATTCTGTGACTTTTATATTTCTAATGTTACTTTTTGCTGTACACTTTTTGTTTGTCTGAATATTATCTGTAACCTTGGTATTAAAAGATAATGGGCTAATTGTTTTGCTTGTCAGTGTGTATGAGAATATGTTACCTACAGTGTACTAATACTCTGTCAATTTGTGTTAGTTAATATTTAAATGGTAGAAACCATAACATAGTATGATTTATTTTATGTGAATAAATGGTTCCCCCATTTAAATGTTAACATAAAATATCCTATTATAAGAGCTGATCGGTGTAAATATAATTATAAATAAAATATGATTAGTGTCCTCAAGTATCTACTACTATATAAAAATAGATATCCAATTCAAATGTCTATCCCACAGGTTCCAAGATACTAATTCATAAGGTCAATGGACAAAAAGAGACGTGAGAGGAGGCAGTGATTCGATTAAAAAAAAACATACACTTGACTTTCTCTAACTGCTGTTAATACAATTATGTATAAAATGACAGGTTTTCTTTATACTTCATATTTACTCATCAAATATAGAGGTAATGGGGGACAAGTACCTCCCCCAATAATTTTAGCTTCGGCTTCAGAAGTGGAATATAGGTAGGATGAGTGTTATTTTACTTGAGTTTGACCAAGAGAGAAGCAGATCCTCGAGCATAGTGTTCTACTCTTGATCTTTGTACGAAGGAAAATCGTTTACATGGTAGTCAGTTGATTATTACCCTGAGGTCAAGCATTGAAGGGCGCAGCGTCTAGATGGTTTTCACAGGTCTCATTCAACTTGGATGACTTGGCCGCAATTCAACACATGTTTGTTGTGGAGTATGATATTACTGAGACGCCTTCAGCAACCCTTCTCTATTTGTAGAACAGATTGCCAAGTAATGGCTGTCAGGGGTTGAGAAGTTATGCAAGTCGAATGGTTACTGCTCTCATTTCTAATGGCGGGGTTTGTTAATTGAACAGATTGCAGTTTTTATAGTACTTGCTCCTATTGAGCAATTTGATGGACGCCTACGCAGTATGGCATTTACAATAGACATTTCTACTCGTGATGATAAGCTACATTAAGAATTAAAGGATGTATCCTATAAACGTTCAATGTTGCCAGTAAATTCAGATGAGCTGTCTATTAGTCATAAGCGTTCTAAATTGATAAATGCACAAATATTGAATGCATTCATTGTAGTATAATCACAAGTCAAATGAGCGCAGTATGCGCAAATTTGGAAACAGACAAGAACCTGCTTTGCTTTCATCAAACCCTTCTAAAACCACGCCGATCAAACACCTCCAACAACGCTAAAAAAAAAAGTAACCTGCTTCAGAAAAATCAACAGAAACGTACTAATTTATTTCATTCAATACTTTTGATTATAAACGTTAATTGCTTAATTGGTAAGTTAAAAACAATAGGTGTTTAAAGTTCAAACAAAAATAAAAATTAAAGAAAAGAAAGGAGGAGAGAAAAATAATTTTAACTAGTAAGCAAAACCGCCACTACGAATTTACTCCCACTTTAAAAAAAATCGTATTTCCGGAACTACTTGTCCGATTTTCATGTTCTTGGGCTCATGGGGGGGTTTCATGTTCAGGGGGGGAATAAAAAGTTGGGGTTCCCATTTGAAATAATAAAGTTAGCATCGATTTGGGCATTTAGCACATCGCGTATATATGTGCGACTGTCTTATTCTCTCTCCCCTTCCCCCAAATAAGGGGGGTTACCATTTATAATTTCTTTCCATCTCTAAAGAGACAAGAGATAAATGGGGTATGTACATTAGTTGGGACACCTGTATATATACATGTTTGTTTTAACTGCTCTGGCCCGCTGCTGTTAACAGAATTAGCAATAGGACCATTTGGGTACTCCCAAATATAAAGTCCTAAACATAAAAACAGTTTTGAGGAAGTACCTTTGAAGCTCTAGGAAAGGAGAGCTTCCTAAAACTTGATATATTGTTTATATTCATTGAATTGGCTTCTTTTTTTTACTAAAATTCTTGTTTCATTTATTCTTCTATCTGCTTCTTGAGTGGTAATTGCTTGTTTACTAATCTAGTGCTTGTGCTACTAGTTTTCTTTAATTAATAACATTTTGACTTCTATAATTGTGTTTTATATATATATGTGTATATATCTGTATATATACAGATATATATGTGTATAAAAAGTAATTACCTGTATCGTTCAAAAAACTATCCAATGTTTATATTACTTCATTAATATTGAAAAGACTATTACCAGCATTAATTTATTGAACTGAATAAAACATGAACTGTGCTATAAATATTGTAGGCTGTGATATAAGTATTTTCAGCAGATTTATAGGTTTGAATTACCGGATTGGAAAGTAACGAGCAGTTTTACCGGTAAAAATTTAATGTATAGTTTTTACACTAATTTGTATAGTTTTTACAAGTAGTTGAGATTTGTAAAATTTTTAAATAAAATTACAAATATCTTCTCTAATAAATTTAAATATATTATAGCAAAACTGCAACTTAAACTCTCTTGCGGTAAATATTAATAAAACAGTTGTTGTTCCGTTCCATAATGGAGCCGCCGGCCAAAATTTAGAGATTTCATCTATAAAAAATACAAAATTTCCCTGAGTAATAATGTTACATATTTGGGTGACCCATTCTCATCCTCGGGTATTTTTTGGATATAACAGCAAAAAACTTCATAAATAAATTTTCTCCTGGCAACTCAGCTGTTCTCTATATTTTAAGAAGTATAAAATCGGATTCCTGGGAAGCTATCTCTTTTTGATTCTTTAGCGGAAAGTGTTCTTTTATATTTATCGTAAGTTTGGGGATGTCCTTATTCTAATGTTATTGAGAGTGGGCAATTATTATTCTTTAAGGTTGTATTAAGGCTTCCTAGTCAAACGCCCGATGCATATGTAAGAATGGAAACGTCAAGAACTCATTGCCGCTTAAAAATATTTAAACGTATATTGGGGTAATAGCTGCATTTGTTGAAATCAGAGGATAGCAGGATAATCAAAATCTGCTATTTAAGCTTGCCCCATTTTGATAATGTTTCTATAAACCTCATATTCAATTGGTACTCGCATTTAAAATCTTATCTAATAAATATTGGTTATGATTATTTACTGCTTAATGCAAGCTCCCAATATGTATCTTCAGTAAAAAGACAATTTTAGAATGTTACAATAATCATTTGGTCTGTACTGATGTAAATTCTGTTGTGATAGTTTTTTTAATACATATTATTGATAAATTAGCTGTTTGGGCCTAACAGAGAAATAGCTGTGGTATAAGTGCGATATTGAAAAGATAAGGTACTGGCACAGATCAGACGGTAAACAATTTAGTAGAATTTTATTGCGTGGAAGGTTTATGTTCTATCCGGAGGGGTTCTCACATAATTGTGAACTTAAGTCCTGTAAGAAGGACGACATCCAGTACTTTCTTTTGAATGTCCTGCCTTTTCTTTGAACTGGTTCAAATTTTTAAATGATTTTGTTATAAATGAAACAATATCCTCTACCGACAAAATGATGTTGTTTTTTTTTTTTCAAATATGTTAAAAATAAATTGCCTGTTTTAATGTCTGTTTGCACACTAAAAAAATAGAAAATCGATTTAATAATTATTACAAATGAATGATTTGTATATTTATTGGTCAGTAAATTACTATTTTCTTGTTTTTTAATATTCTCTCTATTTACTTATAGTTTTATGATCCTCATAGTCAAAGTTTGCTTTTTGTGTGTAGTGATTTATTTTGTTATTTATTTATCGACAGTTAGGGTATAACAAATGTATTATCTTTTCTTATTATTTTACTATTACTATTTTATTGCATGTTATTATTTTTGTTTATTTTCCATTATTAGAATAAACTATTGAAAAAAGAATTAATCAGATGCATCTATTAGTTGTTTTATTGGCCAGGAAGTATTCAAGAAAACACCAAATAATTTTTAAGTGTTTTTCATTTGAAACCCGACGTTTCGGCAGGCATTTTTACCTTCTTCAGGGGCTATCTATAAAGGTAAAATATACAAATAAGAATATAGCTAGCATAAACAAAACAGTAAACAGAACAACAGATATAAAACAATAAAAATAAAAAGTAGTAATAGTAAAATAATCAACAAAATACCAAGGTAATTTAAATACAAATACATAATTTAGAGAAATTGTAGCAAAGTTACAGACCTTAGAGTGAGAGAAGTTTTTATGCTAGCTATATTCTTATCTGTATGTATATTTTTTCTTTATAGATAGCCCCTGAAGAAGGTAAACAATGTTTGCCGACACGTCGGGTTTCAAATAAAAAATACTTAAAAATTATTTGGTGTTTTCTTGGATACTTCCTGGCCGTTAAGCCAACTAATAGATACATCTGATCATTTCCAACGGCCAACTATTGCAACAATTAGAAAAAGAATTAAGTTTTGATTTATAGTACATTTTTTTTGTATAAAATATTATACAAATATTTAATTATAAAATATTATGGAGCAAATAAACGAATTGTGGAATTCCAAACTACTTACTGCATAAAATATGTTGCAGGTATCATAATTATTGCAAATGCAACCATGGTCGCGCCAGTTATCCACATACTAGTCGGCGATAAATGTTTAAACATAGTCTCACTTCACTTATTTTGGCAATTTTCACTGAACATCTTTCTGCCCCCCCAACAATCTTATTATTATTATTTAGTGCTCAACTAAATTAAAAGTATGAAATGAAATATTTTTTATTTTAATGTTTTATTATGGTAAATAACTCAATTATTATCTTTATATTTTATGATAACACTAAATCAACGTGTTTTGGTGGTAATTCAGAGATTAAAACATGTCAGTTTTACATAATAATGTCAGCTATAAAAATGTTTCTTAGTTAAAGAAGAAAATGAAAGATTTTAATAAGAGAGAAATTAATAAGTTTTACTCTTTGAAATCTAATTAAAACTTAAAAAAAACCATGTATTGCTTGGAATTGCGATTTAATTGTAGTCCTGAAGATGGTACAAAATATAGTGAAACGTCGGCATTTTAATATTTTTACTTTCTCTTACTCCTTTAAGAGGAAGTATTCAATTCTGCCAGATTTTCGAATATTAGTTTTTACCGGAAATACATGTTTTGGAGTCTCCTGATACAAAAAAAAATGTTTTTAGCTAGTGGACAGTATGTATGTGCGATGTGTTTAAACAGAATATCTCAAAAGCGAAAGTTGCAGGATGATCGAAGATTTCGAGCAAAATCCATCAACTGAAAGAACGAATTTTTATTTTGTCATGATTTTCTCGAAAACAGCACCAACGATTTTCTTTAAACATCTTATACTATCTACAGACACAAATACCTACCACTTTAATTTGAAAATTGATTTCTTGGGAGTTGTCGGGGAATAGCGCTGTGCTTTTCTCTAAAGTTCCGCTTCAGTCAACTTAATATTAATACACTGAAGGATTTATAGAACTCCAAATTTGAAAAAATCGCTTAATCGGAAATGCGATTTTACAGAATAGGTTTTTCGGAATTTTCACAAAACGGCTACAACGTTTTTCTTTAAACTTGGAATACTTGCTGCATAGATACTATTACTTGAAATGTTTTTCTAAAACATTGTTTTTAGAGCGGTATTGGAGGTCTGCCAGTCAGTTTAAAATTAAATTTGCACAAGTTACTTAGTTTTGACATAGAGCGTTCCTAATAAGGTCATTCAGGTATGCAAGCAAAGTCTCCATTGCCATTTTTATGTCAGCCCAACTACATTGTAACGTTGCAAAAATTAGGATTAAACCACCAATATATTTTGATTATAATACTGTACCAGATAAGAAGTTAAAACAAGTAACAGCAGTTCCTAAAAATTATGAGACCTAGCTGTAATACGAATGTAGATCTTTTTGTAGAACTTGGGTGTAGATTTTTTGAAAAACTGAAAATGCAGCGGGTGTAGCAATAGCTGTTTGACAGAGAAATAAAAAAATAGTTAACGTCAAGGAGAATTGAACTATGGTGACCTAGCCGGTAGTCCTCACGCTAGCATTTAGTTGGCCTTGGTATTATTAGTGTAGTCAGCAGTTATCTAGCTGCAAAGTTCTGGTGCTGCATTCTATTGGCAGCCAGTGCAAGCATTAACTAGAGTTGAATGTAGTTTGATGAATGTAAAGTGCAATTACTTTTTTTTTGTTCCCCTGTTTTCTTCTGCTGCCGTTTTCCTCCTTTCTTGGGTGCTGAAGCTCGGAAGTGATGTAAATAACTCCACTGTAGGATAATACGAAAAGAAAAATTTTTCGTAATACTGCACTGCACTATTTGTACTTAAACCTTGGCGGAGTAGCAAGCGAATAACATTGTTTATTAAAAGCAATCTTATAGTTTAACATGGTTACAAACTTCTTAACTTTTAAAACCTTTGCTTGGTTTACAAAAATACTAATTGTATAAAACTCCCATCATAATTTTATAGTAATTTATAACTTACAGACTTTTATTTTATTTTTTTGCCACATTAGACCTTATAACCTGAATGCTCGGGTATCCAGGCTAGAAAAATTTGTGTAGCTGCTGATTTCCATGAGTATACACAGGAAATCCCACACCTTTCTCGAGCTGCCTGATGCAAGCTAATTGCTCGCAAAGCCGCCTGGCTATCTGTGTAAATGAAGACTCTAGGAATTTTGTACTCCTGATCTTTTTATCTCAGTACCACAGGTAATTATTGCAACTACTTCTGCCTGAAAGACTGTGGCTAGCTTACCTAGGCTTACCGAGAATCACCACTCGGATCGGCACCGGCTACCACTCCTCCTTTTACACCCTGGAGCCGTCCGTCTACCCCATAGAGTTGTCTAAAATAGGGGGTCTTGCTTTCAAGCCCCTCTATCTAATATTAGAACTTCGAAATGCTTGTAGAAGTTGTATTTAGGAGCCAAGTGTTATTTATGAGGTTTCAGTGTGAAGGGTTTATTGGCTGTAGGTTTAGAGTTCAACCCAACGCCTCCAAGTTCATGTAAGAGTCACCTCCATACTCCTAAATTTTATCTGTAAGGCAAGACTGGAAAGTTAACATTAAAATTAAACCTTATCATTAACTTTATCAGATGCTTTATAGATAGTAAATAATTTAATAGTAGGAAGGTGTTCTTAATTAGTAAAATTTCTCCCAAATTTTTAGTTAATTACAAAAATCTTGATAATGAGTTAATTAAAAATAAAAAATAAAAGGAATTTATTTCGAGTTAAATTACAATAATAACTTGGATAAAATAGAAATGCAACTTACTTATAAGATTAAAAAAAATCTTGTGTGAACCACTTATACAACTTTCTCATATTGCAATTTACATAGTTTTGATTTATTATTTATTTACATGAATATTTTCGGCTTTGGTATAGTGGTTATGAGTATGGGGAGTTGTAACTGGGAATTCCCCAGTTCGAGACCAGCGTTTAATTGTTTATTAGTTTACAAAATGTTAACAGTTAAAGTATGTGGCCTCCGTGCACGACATTTAATTTGGTAGTTGGACATTAAGCCCGCCCGAAAAAATAGGCATTTTTTTCTTTTCAACTGCAAAATAGTAATAAAATTTGATTAAGGACTTATTATTTCATCAAGTTGTCATTGGGTATTTTTCAAATAATATAACACTGAATGCTTCTTTCGACATTCAACATACGTAATTTGAGTTGCAGATAATTTTTTTATCCAAGTGGCTTTTTTCATTGTAATATTTGCCTTTTGTGTAAGGATAAAAGAATTAGTTTTCACATGGTAAAGTCTAATCTGAAAAGTGATGTATGTTCTTTTTGCTTAATTCTAAGGTAATGAATCATATCTTTTTTTTTTAACAAGTTGCAACCTGGCACATTCTACTGTAAATGTCTACTTGTTTTTATCTGTTAATAGTAAAGTAATTCTATGAAACAGTATAGATAACAGATATAGATCCAGTATATTAATTATTATCGATTTTATGAGAATACTTTTACTTAACTTATTCTTTCTCCACACCACTATTCACGTTCCCGGTTCATTAACCTTTGTAATGGATCATACTTTTTTTCTGATGCAATCTGCTATGTCAGCAGGTAATATAATTACATATAACAATATAAAATATATTTAATGATAAAATATCATTTGAGAAGTCGGGTTTAGCTACCCTTACATGGTGCATTATACATGTTTTAATTTAACCAATAACCACATTTTTTTTTTTTTGTAACCTATATTACGACCTACGTGTGTTTTGCTTAATGCGTTATTTCCGATTTTAAACATTATTTGCTTTCATACTAAATTGGAATTAGAGATAAAATGCAAAATAATGTTTAAAAACGGAAATACCAAAAAACATTTTGTTCTATATCTGTCAATCAGGCTTTTTTTATTACTAATCGGAGGCCCGATTCTATTCTCGATTAAAATTATTTTGTAATTCATACTAAATTGGAATTAGTATGATTACGGTTTTGTGTAGATTCTAATTTTGTTTTTTTTCAATCACTTTCTAAATAGATACTCACATAGGCGGTTAAAGAGCTAGTTGATTTCAGTGTTGGATACTGGTTACAAATAAAACCTGTAGAATGCGCCACTTGTCGGGTAGCTAAACTGACTCCTAAATTATACAATAAGGCATTTTAGAATACGCTGGGAAAAGAATATATAGGACAGAAGTAGAGAGAAATAGAATTGGATTTTGGTTAATACCAACGGCATAGAACTAAAGTTAACACTAATATGTTCTTTGGGTTTATGTGCTAGTGTGTAAAATCTGGTTAACATAAGTGATCTCATAACTTTTATGCTGAAAAAGTTGGGATTTCACCTCTATTTAAAATATGTGTGGATATTAATTAGTGCCAAAAATTCATAGAATGCTGAATCACATATAAAACAAAAAGAAAAAAAAAGAAGATATTTTTATCGTAAAATCAGAACATGAGGAATATATTCACCCTACTAGGTTGTGCGCCAACAGTGGTAAATCAATTTCATGTATATTATTATTATTACCAGTTGGAATTCATATGCGCCAACTCAACAAAAAGGACCACATTCAATATTCAATCATTTGTTTGGGAAACAATTATTTTGCAGGATAAATTTCCACGAGTAAAAAGCATTATAGTAGTGTAATGCACACAAGCGACTAAATATACTGCGACAAATAGAATGTTGCAAATGATTCAAAGTTTCATATCACTTCTATTTTTCAGTGTCAATCTTAGTTTAAATTTTTATTATACGTTGAATTTTCATAAGTTAAAGTGAAACGTTAAGAAGGTGGTTAAACGTATTATATAATTTGCTAAACCATCGTTCTTTTATGATTAGGGCGTCTTGGATGGAAGGCAATTCCCATTTAAGAATTTAAATACAAAACAATATATAAAAGCGAGAGTAATATATGATTACTTCTTCCTTTTAAACATTCTCTGCCCTTTATATATACAGTTAAGGAAACAGGGCAGATTGTAATAACAATCTTAAGAAAATGGAAATGGAAAAATATAGCGGGGAAGAGGTGAAAATTAAGAGGGAAGAAGGACAGTTTGAACTGAGTTACACGGTGAAAGTCCTAAAAGAAACAAAATTATCTGTTAATTAAATAAAGTGACCCATATTGATCGAGTACGATACTTTTTTACTTATGTTATTACTATTCATGGAATTATAAATGTAAGCCTTCAAAAAATTTTCTATTTTTCTTGCTTCAGAGACATCTGTGGGAAACCAAACTAGATAAACTATATTCACAGTAGAGAGGTACTATCCCCCACATCACGATGTCTATATGCCAGAGTGTTAATCCCAACCCTTAGGGTAACCGTTTTATGATTGAAAGCTGAACAACTCAGTTTCTTCATTACAATAGAGTAGACATTATACTGTGTTGACCTAATTGATTTCATCAAATTTAACATTGATGTATTATTAAATAACATATTTTGTAATCATCAAAGCCAATTTTCTTGATTGTAGATTTCTGAACACTTTTGCTCTTTTTTTATCCCCACATCCACATCAGTAGCATACATTTTTGATCTTAAGGCAATGATTTCACTATTTATTCGGGCATTTACCTCATCACAACAGGTATCTTTAAATCTGGGTTTCTACCATTACTTCTAATACATTATTATATAGCTATTAGAATCCATACATTATACTGAAGTGGAAAAGGGAAAATGTTGCAAAACTTTCCCAATACTTTTCATCCAAACCTTAAAATTTATATAATTGGAAGATGGCCACACTGATATTTATTATTTTGATGTAGTAGTTGGGGTGAACATGTGGATCATCAGATGTACCAGAGTGACTCTTCGTATTCTGAAAAACTATTAATACAATTACATATAAAATGACAATTTTGTTTAAACTTCAATTTTTAACTCATTTCTCCTAACATAAATATAGTGGTGGTGGGGGAACAAATATTTATCCAGGAAGGTAAAGTAGTGATTACATTGTAGTCCAGAAAAGAGTGCCAATTACATTGAACCAACCAATACAACTTTTGAAATTTTACGCCATAAATTCCGCGGAAAAATGTTAGAAATAAAAGTGAAACATTTCTGAGCAGTTAACATTTCATGTTTAGAGGAAATCTTTGTAGTGGTTTTCGAAAAAATTACAAAAAATTCAAAAACCTATTAAGCAAAGTCGCACTCGATTAAGCTTGCATAAGGGGATGTGGTAAGCACGCTACGGTTTCCAATGCCGTTTAGTTCCGGCCTTCGCCATCTAGATACGCTACTACTCCCTGTAGCTTCCCACTTTATCTCACGATGCTGGTGAGCACCGACTTTGCCCTCAGGGGAATCGAACTCTGAATTCTCGCATTAAGGCGAGTGTGCTAGCCACAGGACTAGGCGTGAAGCCTCCTAGCAAGCACAATAAAATCAATTCTTTCGAAAAAAGTTTCAAATAAAAATGATAGATCTGTATATGTTTAGTGGCGTGTGAAGTTTAAAGAAAACTGTTTGAGCCGTTTTTTCCGAGAAAATCGCGATTTAGTTTTTTCAATAGTCGCAGTTCCGGTTGACGGATTACCGAAATATTTCTTATGCTTTTATTGTTATAATTATTTCAAGAATTTATTTATTTGTCTGCTTCATGTTGTACTATAGGTCGACCAAAATTACTTGGTGCGGCAACTGAAGGAACTACTACCGACTTTTCGAAAGAATACGAAAGTCGTCGTGTATATAAACGTGTAAAATACCTATATATCGCTGGGAGATTACATAAAACACTATGAAAAATGTAATTTTTATAAAGACTTTTTTTTATTATATAAAATGATTTTAAATATCAAATAAATCAAACCAAGCAGGAATAAAAGTCTTGCTAAACAGCAAGTAAAGAAGCAACCTTTATTAACCAAACTTATATCAAATAATGACTTTGCTTTGACTTTAAATCGCTTCTAGCGCTCTCATTTTGAGGTTCAAGATATTCTGGTCAACCTTTAGCAATGAATATGCTGACACTTGAATAAAGACAATTGAATAATGAATTAGAAGAAACAAAAGCTAAATTAATCAATAATAATTGAGGGAAGTAAAACAAAAAATTATTAATCTGCTATATTATCTAATATTAAGCTATACTATCAATCTTCATTTTTTAGTGTTACTATGGAAGAAGCAAGAAAGCTGGACCGGTAGAAGCAAGAAAAGGGCTATCCCGGAAGTTAAACCAGAGGTGTTGCGCAGGCATGAGAAGGTTGGATTGTATCTGACTAAGGCACTGAGTGGCACGGCTGCTTCCTGGAGTATCTCCGTAGGATTGTTGTTGCAACCAAGTGTTGAGCTGACTTGTTTATATTGCATCGACTCGATCGACAACGCGGCGCATACAATCCAGGAGGACCTCCATTCGTTGGGTGTTGCAACAGAGCCGAGTTGTTTATATTGTACCGACAAGATCGATGACGCGGCGCATTCAATCTTCGCTGTGGGAGATGAGATAGGGAAAGAAAAGAGCTGAAAGGGACTATACGAGGCGTATTACTAAGGGACTCGTAGACGGCATTACTGAGGGAAATTTCTTATAGGAAAGATGGTGGAGGCGGAGGAGAATTGGAACAGGATGGTGCATTTTATTGGGAAGGTTTAACAGAAGGATTAGGGAAGGTAGAAGAAACTGGAGATTGGGCGATCATGATGGATAGGACTGCGCCCTGAAGGTGCTAAGGATTGGGCAACTGACCTGAAGTAATGAGTTAAACGGTCCCGGGCCAGATACTTTGACAACAAAGGGATGGTTTTTGGTGCGTGAGTGTCCCACATGATCTGAGAAATCATCTCCTAAATATATATATATAAAAATGCACATTCGCTAGCAAAAAGGGTACACATAGGTAGAAGACTACAGTTACTGAAAGAGTTCAAAGGACCTGATTAGCTTTATCGTTCAGAGTTCACAGAACTTTGGTAGCTTTGTCTTTTCACCACTTCTATCAGGGGAAGATTTGTACTAACAAGAGAAGGCATTCTTTCGATAGTCTGCATTCTCTTTCAAACAAGAACAGTCTGTATTAGACATTCAAGTAGAACACTTGATTTTCGCTCTCTTAGCATCAGTGCCAGTTCCACATTTATTAATAAGTTTATGCATTCTTTGCAAATAACTTGTAGTTATTATTTTAATAGAATATATTATTGTTAGCAGTGGTGACTACTTTCTTATTTCTGATACTTCCCTCTCTTAAAACTTAAATACACACAAGCCCTTCACAAAACCGCTCGTGCTACATGCTACTACTACAACACAACACACCAATTACATTTCATTGGTGCCAGCTGTTTGGGATATTTTCAACCAGAATCCACAAATTAACAAGTACGTAAAATTTTCAATTTACTAATTAAACAAATTATCCATCAGATAATTTTATTTCATTACTTTCTCAACGGAAATATCTTAAATATTTCCCATAATTGAATTTTCTATTGAATTTCATTTTTAAAATTTTGTATTTGTACCACTGTACCTAATCCCTTGTGAATTTTGAATTTATGAGTAGATCGCAAATTGAAAATATATTATTATAAATATAAATTGGTAAAAATATAATCTTTCCCAAGGCAATTCTCCTGTTTCCAAAATGTACAAGATTAATGGACAAGATATGGGCATCGACGCTGCTGTAGAATATTTACTTGCTCAGCACCAATTAGACAATCCTCCTGCCACCCCCAGCAATCAACCTGCTAGCCCCTTAAGAAATTTACAATTAATCAATAGTTTACCCACATTCGATGACGAAAATTCAGCCAGTGTTTCAGATTTCCTAGACCAAATTAGCCATTGCGCTAGCCTTTCTGGCTGGAATGACGCGTCAAAACTAGAAATTCTTGCACTTAGACTCTCAGGTTCTGCAAAAATATTTTATGATACGCTGAAGGCCGAATTACAACGCCAGGGTACAATTATAACGTATCCTCTAATTTCAGAGCGACTTCTAGCCCGATTTCGTAAGGAGAAAACCCCTTTAGTCTTCTTACAACAGATGACTAATATTCAGCCTCTTCCCACATAGTCTCCTGAAACCTTCGCGGATAGAATTAGACATATCCAGTCCGCCATTAGCCTAAAAGCTCAAGCTAACCCACTCGAGGCCTTACATTCTATTTTAGACAAACTGGCATTGATGCGTTCCTAAAGTCACTTCCTCAACCGCTTCGTAATGAGGTATGAACAAAGCTACCTCAAAAATTAGACGAAGCACTTTCTTATGCCAATGCCCTAAAGGAAGTACAGGCTTCGGAAACAAACCCCACAGTTTTCGCTGTCACTTCGAAAACTTCTAATCCCCGCACACCCCCATTTCCATGTCGTTTCTGCGGACAAATGCATTTCCACAGAGAATGCCCGCATCGAAATAAAAGTCAGAAGCCAGCATTAAAACCAACTACCACTCGTAGAGTTTTTAATCTAATAAAAAACAGGCTCTGTCGCCATTGTTCCGGTCCACATTTTGACGTGGACTGCACAATTAAATCCCAACAAAAACCTCGTACTAACTTTGGCAAAATCTCTAACAATTTTAATATTCCTAAAATATTTAATCACCGAGTATATAGTAATAATCGCTATAATAATAATAATATTATAGTAACAATAATAATGCTCAAGTTAATAATTCAATTAATTCACGATTTAACTCTTACATTGGTAGACCCCAATATAATCAGAATAATAATAATGGTAACGAAACTAGTAATAACCTCGAAAATAGGTCCATTTGTCAATATTATTCAACATTTGGTCATACGGCTCGTAATTGTTTCCAAATACAGCCCAAAACGAGTTAGCCCTTAGCCGCTTTCTCGAAAATCTGATATTATGAACATGGCTATCATACCTGCTTCCATCAATTGTGAATATCCAAATGATACCTAATTATGGCATCACGTCCTTCATTTGCGTGCGGACAATGTCGAAAATACCAAATTTTCTGTCGAATTAATACTATACCAATTAATACTTGGTCGAGACGTCCTTACAGAGCAATCATCAATTTGCGCACACGTATCAAACACTTAATAAATTCAACATTCAATTTTCAGATAGACCAATTTTCGCAAACGCACCAATTTAGTACTATTCGCTAAGTTCACTAAAAACCCTGCAGCAACTAGCCACAAAATTTCATGCCACCTCGCGCACACAATACATAACACAACAGTACATTGAGTCTCTTGAAATTATTGTCACTCTACCACACTGCTCAAACTCTACATACTACACCACATGAATATGTTATATGTAAGAATTTTGTTAGTCATAGGAAAAAATGTGTAAAGTGTATTGATATATTTAATTTAGTTGTTGCAATTATGGACATATTTTTTTATTTATTAATTTAAGGCGCTTCAACATCTATGGTCATTAGCGCCCGGAGCCTTCTCAGTGCACTGCCGGCCTCCGGACAGTGATCTCTCGCTAGAGACAACACTGTCTATCACCGAACAGTGAGCTGCAGAGGCTCCTAGGAAGAAAAAATCTAAGGGTAGCACTGGACTCGAACCCGGGACCTCCGCGTGGGAGTCCAACGCGCTAACCACTTAGCTAATCCCTTCCCTTTTTTGTTTAATTATTTTATTGTTTAAACTAAACATATGTATAAACACACATGATTCCCAAATCGATACCTATTTTGCCATCTTGCCACAATACCATATTTAAAAGTTAAATGTCTATTTTTCATTTCTGCAGAACTTATGATTCCACTTGGGATTAAAATAAAGTTAAGGGTTTGTGTGACTTATTTTGTTGTGAAAGTAATGTACCTACCTAATTTTCTTTTCCCATTCTATATAGAAGTTGAACAATAATTAAAGAAGATAATTATATAATTAACGAAATTATTACATAAAAATAATAGTTTGAATTACTCGTAATTTTCAATGAGTACAGAGCCGGCCCTGCAACCAACATACAGTCTATTCGCTAAAAACAACTTCTCGCACACAGGGAACATCAACACTGATATTTTCGGTGAAAATTTAACTTTGAAAATTTGACACAATCTCAACATGAGCAGCAGGAAGTGAAAGTATAAACGATCTGGGTCTCAAGTTCCATAAAGTAGAGATATCTCTCCTGGACTATAACGTATCTCAGGAGGGTTTCAACTAAATAAGAGAAGTCTCCGAAAGATTCATCAATTCATTGTTGGTCACTGTTAGATTGAATTCCCGGGAAGCTGTATTGCTTAAAAGTGGACCACTTAAAGAAAGCGTGTGCTTCTAAGCATAATATAGAATGGTTCACACCTATACAATACCATAAAAATTACCTATAAAGAATCATTGTTAAAGGTAAACACGGCTCTTCATGGTTGTTTAACGTAAAAACTTCACCTATTATGATCGGAACATATACTGAAAATATATTAACTATAAGTGAAAAACTTGTTTCTCTTGTTAACATTTTTCACAAACAAATAAACAGCATAAATAACAGAAATAATTCTTTCAAAGCACAAATTCACCTTAATTATCTCTTTCCACTCTTCACTGTTAGCTGCTAATTAATTGTAAACTGGGCGTTCATTATCGTAATAATGGGCCATGAACTGTTGATCATTTTTCGTTAATTAAAAAGGTTCTAATGAGAAGAAGTTATCATTTAAAAGCCTAGAATTTTTTTAAACTTTTTTACTGGGTTAAAAGTAAATTTTAAAAACTCACCCGAAATATATGTTTTAATGTCCTCAATGATCAGTCGGAAATAACCATCCTCAAAGATGATGGGTTTAAAACCTGTACGCACCATATACCTGCGTATAAAATAAATCAATCAATTATGTCAATAATAGTTATAGTTTTTTCAACTTAATTCAAATATTATCTTTATCTCTTTTTATTAGCAATGAAAAGTATTATCGAACAAGCTTAAAGATTTTGTCACGGTTATTCTGTAATGTATAGTGCTACAGACTGACAGCCGTATATGGAATTATTTATTAGTATAGCTCGTCAAGTGCTGCAATCATTTAGCAATTTTATGAACTAAATATTCCTAATGTGTCCATTGAAGAAAACAATTTTTACTTTCTCTTAGGGCGGGCTGTTAAGAAATTGAGAGAAACTGAGTGTGAGATTTTCGAAATATATGTTTACAGGTCCCCTGAATACGAAAAAGTGGGATTTGGAAATTGGTCTGGTGTGCGTGGTGGTCAGTATAAATAAAAAATGGAAAAATCGCAGAAACTGAAAACTTGATATTTCGTTCAAGTGCTACCAGGGGATGCGTTATGGACAATCGGAACGGCTACCTTCTTAAATGGATTCTTTTTTCCATTTTTTTGTGCAATTTTCTTGAAAACGTCTCTACTGAATTTTTTCTTATTTGACTATTTTCTTTAACTACTCAAAACGAGTTTTTTTGAAACTCGACAATCTTTATTGGAATCTTTATTTTTTTCACTGAATTTAGAGTGAGGTTAGCTAGTGTAATATAATAAAATGCCTTTTATTATATTTTAAATTTTCGAACCTTGAAAAGGTTTGAATCTTTTAGTAGTTCCAAACCTTGAAGAGAATGTCAAATTAACTTTTATTTACATTCTGATAAATGGCACGTTGGCAAAGTATAAAACTTCTTTAGAAACAATTATTGCTATTATTTTAACTAATAAAAACGATATATCCAATCATTTATCAGAACTCCCCCCCTCCCCCCAATAATGTTTAATTATTTATAACGTAGGATGATGATGATAAAAGGCAAAATAAATTGGGATAAATTATAATTTTAAATTTTTTATCACTAGATAATAATGTTCAAACATCTATTACATAACAAAACCTTTTGAAGTCAATTATTAACAGACAATCTATTGATGTTGCTATCGTAAAGAGAGACTTAAATGCAAAACAAAAGATAGATGTAATTACTTAATAATTTGTTTATTATTTATACTCTGGAGGTTCAACTATAAACAACATGAACAATCTCAATATTAACTGGGCTAAAAAATAATCTCCTTTATATTGTATATCCATATAAACAGAGACGTCACTCTCTTATGTTCCACTGTCATAGAACTCTAACAATGAATTTTACTTTATCAGGAATATATCTCTCCACATTCATAACATGTGTCTTATCATTCACTCAAGAAGAGATTGAAAAATTTCACAGTAACTTAATTGAATTAACAGATCAAATATTAAATAGATATTTCCTTGATCATCATTGCATAATTATGGCAACGGAACAGGAACTATTTCGTTCATACCATACAGAATTAAATATTACGATAATGCATATCTCACCTAGAAAAAATATTTGTGATCATAGTATTGTAACTTCACTAGCAGAAGGTTTTAAACAGAAATGTAATGGGTAATGTATTAGTATATATTTTTTCTTATATAGTATTATTGATATTTTGAAATTAATAGAATAATATAGAATAGAATAACCCTGCACATATCAACAAAGCTTGTGAATATCGATTGCAGAATTGCTTCATACCAATTTAAATGGATTTTATGTTTGTGTATATGCGAAAAATATCTGGTGTGAAACACTCACTTGGCTTTCTCTTACTTTATTAACACAATTAAATCAAGAAATTTTTTTTGAAATTGCAACGTTACAATGTTTAGTCGGGCTGATCATAAAAATGGAGTAGGGATTTTATTTGTATACCTGAACGGCCTTATGTGAAGCGGTCTATATATAAACCAACAATGCTTGTGCAAATTTAAACTAACTGACAAACCCTCAATACCCCTCTAAAGATTATTTCAAAGAAATATTTCAAATAAAAGTGTTACTTTTCTATCTATATAAGCATTTCAAGTTCACATACAAACTAAATCTAAACAAACTCAAAAACCTATTCTGTAAAATCGCACATCCAGTCAACCGATTTTCTTCAAATTTGCTTCCCTGTTTTGAACAATTCTAAAAGCTGAAAGTGACAGTATTTGAAGGGTCAGATCCACTAAGACCTACAAGATCTACTGGGACTCCTTATGTGTCAATGTAAATGTTGTACGACTACTATACCCGTACAGAGTCACCAAGTTCCCTGAAGAAGTGGCTTCGGGGTTTTCAATAGTCATAAAACATCTTCAAATATACAACCTTATCGTGAAAAATCAATTATAATTATCTTTTTTACAGCTATATAATACAATTATCAAATCCAACGTGCTTTCTTAGATTATGGCTTAAAGCTTTGCACACCGTAATTAATAAACATGTACCAAAATTTATATTTCTACCAAGTGACCCAGATAATAGTGACAATTATGTGGATGCTCTCTTTTCAACTGAAGAGTCTGATGTAACTGCTTATATTATCGCTGTAGAAGTGGATACAAACAGTACTGGTCTGTATGAAAATTTTAATCACATAATAGCGACATAAGTAAAGTAACAAATGCTTATAGTTTTAGATGGGCTATATTAAGTGATATGACATTTTACCTGTTATTTTTAATAATATAATCTTCTAACACATTTACACATTTGTTTCATCTCTGAACTAGTTGTTCACTTCTTCGTTGCTGCGGAATTTGTCACCACGTAATAAGTAAGAGTGACTTTTCCAGATCAAACCACGTCGCTTTTCCAGGATTCGAGTTCACCTTATTTGCAAGAACCTTCCTGTAAAATTCAATTCATGCACCGCTGTCCTTAAAAATAATAATAAAAAATCAATAAAAACAAACTTTGTTGATCTACAATCAAATATGTTGTCTGAGATCCCCGGAAATAACGAATCTGCTTTCTTTGAGAAAGTTCGTTAGCTGTCTTGGAACTCATCTTGCATTTTGTTTAAAAACAGTTCAATCTCCTATAAATAATGGAATAAATTGTGTCAACACTTACATTACATTTTTCAACAATTCTTTAACTTCTCAGTCTTCTTGAATACGAGCCTCATTGCGAGATTAAATGATGGAGACCACCACTGGGGTCATCCCGCATATTGAAAATCAGGAACACTTGTTCGGCTATTTTTGTACTGATCAAAACGTACGATTATTAATCAAACTTGCACCATCGAATTGCTTACACCTTCAGGAATAAATTTCAAATAATTTCATTCCATCAGAAATTAGAAAGCATATCACTGAACACTGTTTTTCCGAAGTACATTTTTAGAAGACATCATTGGATGAATAGAATAGAGATTATAACAATGGTCAAACAGCTGTTTTAAGCTGATACAGGAATGCCAACTTTTTTTTTTTATCGTATCGATATTGTTTTCTTTATATTTCTACCTACTTATCGATGATCCTAAAAATGTCTAAATACTTTGACAATACTTCATTTTGATTAAATTTCCTATAATGGGAAACGTTGAATTTTTATTCTTGTAAATTCATTGATAACTTAATGACTTTGATAATGATTAGATTGGCCAATAACACTGTGGACAAATGATTATTCTTTACCAGCAGACACCCCAGGAAGAGAGAAATTATTTCTAGATAAATGGTCCTTAACTAAAGGATTTTTATACAATAATGATCTTTTTTATGATAAAATAATTAATCTCAATGGAAGAGGTAGGTTTTTATAATTTATTTTGTTAATGAAATATTTATTAATTTATGTATCAATTAACTAAAAATCATTAAAACTTTATAGTAATTAAAGTGATGTCATTTACCTATCCATCATATACAGTGATCTTAGATGAACATACGATTGACGGAACTGAAGGTCGAATGTTAACAACATTTTGTGTTATTCACAATTGTTCATTCCAAGTACTTGATGATGGTAATTATTGGGGTTTCTTGAATAATACAAATGGAAGTGCAGTAGGTAAATTACTTATACAATAGAATAACTAAAACAGTATATATACAAAATTTGAATTTCACATTTTAAATAATAATATAAATAGTAGATTTTGTTCGTTGTTGATATTATGATAAAATTAATTATAATAGTGAGAGAAATATAAAAAAAAAATCAGAGAAAACACATTATTTCATATACCAAATAACGTTTCCAACAAATTTGTTGCCTTATTCAGGGCTGTTCAAGAAAAAGTTGAATAAATTAAAACAAAATAAAAGTAAAAGGAGGGGACTCTAAAACAAAAACAAAAAACAGCTAAAGACTGCTGCTACACTACATTATCGCAACTGTTGCTGTAATCGCAATCCTTGATAATTTTTTTTACTTTCTCTTAATTTTGAGAAAGGAAGTATTGCAATCGAAATTAAGTTTTCTCCTGAAATACATGGATTAGAGGTCCCTCTAAACGAAAAAAAATAGTTTGTGTGTAGGCGTGAACAATATATCTCCAGAACTTGATATTACGTTGAAATAACATCATCGGATCTGACGATAAAATTTTGGTCAAAATCCTCCAACCGGAACCATCACTTCATTGAATTTTTCAGTTTTTGCGATTTTTTCGAAAACGGCTCCAAAGCTTTTTTAAAAACTTACTATAACAACTACACATATAAGCAGCTACAACTTTTATTTGAAATGTTTCTCCGGAAATATTCATTTAAGGGCGCTTTTGTGTGAGAGTTAGGACTATGTTTTTCTCTCGTTATTTCAGTTTATTATACAATTCTGTCATCTAATTAATATTAATTAATGTTGAAGAAAATTTCTTGAACGATTTTTTTTTGTTTTCTATTTTTACTAGATTTCATCAAATTTTGTATACAAAGCATACATACAGAGACCTATCAATTTTGTTTGACGTTTTCTTTCGAGAAAGTCCATTTAAGAACTTGTGGGGAAAGGGAAGGTTAATCTTTCCTCAAAAAAGTGGTTTTATTAAGTTTAGATTCTCCCATTAATATATTACCATTGGAGACAATTGACCACCCACTACGAATGATAGATTTGATGAAAATTTGTCATTCATAACCTTGTAAATTGCTGTGTCAGAGTATACACGAGATTTCTATTATTATATCATTTAGAAAAGATACTAAATGAACTATGTACTTATTTATATCACCACTTATCCTTGATATTAACTACCTTATCTTCTTCAATATTTAGGTATAATAGGCTCCGTCTTCACAAGGAGAGTAGAAGTGGGATACGTTGGACTGTATCAATGGCCTGACGTTAACTTTCACGTGGACTATTCAACATCCTGGTTGATGGGCTCGGTAACTATTCTTGTACCGAAACCTGTACCATTAAACGCTTGGAAAACTCCGATTTTACCATTTGATTTGCCATTATGGCTTGCCACATTCGCTTCATGGATATTTACCACTTTTACATTTTTTACAGTATCTTCGCTGGCAATAAAAGTCCATGGTAAGTGGTTTTAAAAGTATGCGAACAAATCTATTTTATTATTTGGATGGTGCCGGATGCCCGTTTAGGCTGAGATTTACTATTTTGGAGTGCCGCAACCTATCACCTAAACTAAAATACGCCTTCACAGCTTAAAAGTAATCAGTGTATACTATACTAGTTGTGGTGGTTGGTTCCGCAGTATACTATTTTGTAAATATCGGGAATAAGTCTTAAAAGGAAGTTTGTGCTTTCGCAACAAAACTGAGCTACCGGAAATATATGTTTTGAAGTATCTACCAAAATCTTTCGCAAATCTAGTTAGCGAATGGTTTTATATATATATTAAATATATATATATATGTGTGTGTGTGTGGGTGTGTGTGTGTGTGAACAAAATATTTCAAAAACGAAAAAAATTCAAGAAGCTCAAGACTAGTACCACCGCAACTGACACGAAGATTTCGAGCAAAATATTGAAGACCGTGACTTTACTAATTTGTTTTTTCTCCTATAAGAACACTAGCGTTAAAAGCTTCCCTATAAATGTATAATTTTTACCACTTACATGATATTAATATACATTAGAAACATTGGTAGAATTAAATTTGAAAAAAATCGGTTAACCGGAAATGCAACTTACAGAATAGGTTTTGAGTTTTCTTGAATTTTCTCTAAAACGAAGTCCTTTAAACTTGGAATGCTTACAGTACAGATATAAACCTATCACTTTTACTTGTAATATTTAAAAAAAAAAAAATTGATTTTAAGTAGTTCTGCAGAATTGTTGATGTTAACTTTGAAATATTATACGGTGTTGCAATAGTTTGTTGAAGCAGCTTCAATAAAAAAACAATTCTTGTAGCGTGCTTCATTTATTGTTTTATTGAAATAAAAAATAAAACAATAAATAAAGAAGGCCAAAAGAATTGCTTTTTTTTATTGAAGCTGAAATTGATACTCAACATATTAGCAGCCTACAACCAAGAAAAACTTAATATGGTATTGCGCGCTCTCTTCTGGACTACAATGTAATCATTTCTACTATCAACCACCTGTATATTTATGTTAGAGCAAGTGAATGAAATTTGAAGTTTAAAGGAAAATTTGTCATTTTATACATAATAATTGCATTGACAACAGTCTGGTGTAAGTGTTTTGTACACCAGATTTTTTACTTTCTCTTACTAATGTAAGAGGTAATTTCCAGAATACGAAAAAACTGGTGATTGTCATTTGTGTTTGTATATGTTGTGGATAACAGCATTACTCACATTTATCACAATTTTGATATTTTGGTGGAGTATCACTTAGAGAATCGACTGGAGGCTTTCGCTTGAAATGACTTATAGTGGAAATACCTCTTTATCGGACGAGTTCTTCAGTATTTTGCGACTTTCTCGACAAAGTTTCGAACAATTTGGTACATTAATTGCACATATATAAGGATCTACGCTTTCCTTTTAAGAGCCATTTTTAAGTTAAGTTACCTCATCTTTATTCTATTAAAGTCAACATTTAGTAAAAACTCCTAGTTTGATTTTTTGTTTTTTTATTGGCATTCATATGTTATCATTCAGCCATTAATGCTCATATGTCACTGAACTGACTAATTAGTTACTCATTCATCCTTCCGCAAAACTAACCTACTACATTTGTACCAATAAATACAAACACTCCAATAAATATATTTGCACCATTAGTTCTAAAAAGCCAACGCGACTCATTCGTACAAACAATCAGACCAACATTCATACGGTGGGGTAGATTACTATTAAGTATATACTTAATCTAATATATATAAATTATATATACAGTATATACAAGATATTTACAAATGGGATGGTGTACTCGATATTCCAACCAATCCCGTAATACTTAAACCTAAACGCATTCATTCAACCTCTCGTACACTTTCATATACCAAACATACTTTCATTTGATGTATCTCTTAGTTGGCTGATCGGCCGGGGGTATCATAAGAAAAACACCAAAAAAATTTTTTTTAAAGTGTTTTTTATTAATGGCCCGACGTTTCGACAAACATTGTTTGTCTTCTTCAGGGGCTTCTTCAGTGACACTCATAGACCACAGTCATAATTGAACATGTAATAGAGCACACAAATTCTGTATTTACAAGATAGCCCCTGAAGAACACAAACAATGTTTGTCGAAACGTCGGGCCATTAATAAAAAACACTTTACAAAAATTTTTTTAGTGTTTTTCTTATGATACCCCCGGCCGATCAGCCAACTAAGAGATACATCAGATCATTTCTAACGGCCAACAACTTCTACAATTGGACATACTTTTATTAACTGCAGTCATACTTTTTAGCCAGTTCTATTAGTTCAGTTAACACATAAGATTCTTAGAAAATACAATATCTTCATACGGAAATGGACTTCAAAATACTTATAGAATGTTTTAAAAATTGTCTCTCTTTTATCATTAAATTTTGGGCATTCCATTATTATATGTTTAAAGTCTTCAATCGTATTACATAGACTGCAATTTGGAGAGGGCCTGATATTAATTTTATGTAGATATGCTCCACAAATAGCATGGTTTGTTCTTAGTCTATTGATCATTATAGTTGTATATTTGTTCAGACCCAGCTCTTTGAACCATTATAGTTTGGGTAATTTCGTAATCATCATTTTGTAAAATTTTCCTTTTAAATTAGTTTCATACTGTAATTGCCAGATATTGGACATTCTATGTGGTTTTTAAATTCGGTGGGGGTTAAATTTGTGTTTACGGCCTCTCCAGTTTTCGTCATTTCTTTAGCTATCTTATCCACAATTTCATTATCTTTTACGCCACAGTGTCCTCTAACCCAGACAAAAACCCTATACTTTGGTTTTATATTAACTACTTATGTATTTTCCATTTTGCTATCTGCTATTATAAATATACAACAATTCATTACTAAATTCGTTTTTAAAGAGTATCACTCTAGAGACAACTACATTTATTTTATTCTTTTCCAGGTTTCCTTTTGAACATAGCCAGGATAGGGAAATTAAAAAGGTTTAACGCGACGGCCATGGCAGTTGCGGGAGTGCTGGTGTTACAGTCACCGCCACAATATTTACTGCCTAAGATATCATCTATTAGAATTGTCTTCATCAGCACTGAACTGTTGGCATTAATACTGACCTCTTGTTATTCAGCTGAACTAGCATCATATTTAACTTTACCTCAGTAAGTAGATCTACTGACTAAATAGTACTTGTGAACATATGTAGATATAGTGGCTGCAAAGAGTTTTTTATTTTCTACACCATAGAAGGCGTTTCTGCCAACTTTACTCCTGGAGTCCAATATGCGTTTGCCTTCCAGGTATAGCATCCTAAATCAAATTGTCACTCGAGGGCCGGGCATTCAGAAATATAATGCCCCTTCATTCCCTTCATTTGCGACATAGGAAGCAGAACGAGGATCGGGGAAGCTAAAATTTGGTATTCCGTTTATCTGGCATGAAGATTTCGGACAAAATACATCAACTGTAAATACAACTGCACTGAATGTTTTTCAGTTTTTCACGATTTTCTCTAAAACGACTGCATCAATTTTCTTTAAACTTCGTATACTATCTATACACATAAATACCAATCACTTTTATTTGTAGTATTTTCCCAGGAAAATTTATTTTTTTAAGTGTTGGGGGGGGGGCTCAACTTTAAGTTGTAACAGCCTTAATGGTCTGAAACATTTGAAGAAAAGCTTGTACAGGAGTATTTAAAAAAATTCTGTTGAGAAACACCACACAACTTTCTCTTACAGCACTTTTCAAAATTGTAATTAACAAATTCTATAATTAGTTTACCAAATTTATCGAAATTCATCGGTGTTTTTATGGACAAATTCGCGAAAACTAAAAAAAAACTGTTCAGTAAAAATGCACTTCCGGTTTACTAATTTTCTTGAAACTCGGAATTTTGGCTATTTATTTCTAATTGATTTTGTTTAGATGGTAGATCTGTATGATCAACTATGATATAACCTTAGAAACCACTCCATCAAAAGTCCCCTTTATCCGGATAAATGTTACAAATAAAAGTTTTAGCTATTTATCTGTATACTTCACATGCTTAGTTTAAAGAAAATAGTTGCAGCTATTTTAAAGAAAATCGTAAAAAAGTGAAAAAAAACATTTAGTAAAGTTGGGGAATTTTGACAGATAACTTATTGTCGGATCCCATGGTGATACCTAAACGGAATATCAAGTTTGAACTTTCTGCGATTTCCGTTTTTGAGCTATGCTGTTCACATACATGCACACACACACACATACATGCACACACACACACACACACACACACACATACAGACCATTTTCCAAAAACCACTATTTTGGACTCAGGGGACTTCAAAACCTGTATTTCCGTCAAAAACCCGTTATCGAAAATATGACACGATTACAATACTTCCTCTTTGCTAGGAATAAATGAAAGAAAAAAGAAATCTAACATTTAATCAAACTGTTTCACAGTTTCTTTACAAAAAAAAAAAATAATAAAAATTTAAAAAAATTTAAAAACAAGGAAAGGGAATAGCTAAGTGGTTAGTATACTGGACTCCCATGCGGAGGACCCGGGTTCGATTCCAGCTGTACTACCCTTAGATTTTTTTCTTCCTAGGAGCCTCTACAGCTCACTGTCCGGTGCTGGAGAGTGTTGTCTGTAACGAGAGAACACTGTCCAGAGGCCAGCAATGCACTGAGAAGGCTCCAGGGCGCCAATAACCATAGATGTTAACAACGCGCCTTAAATTAAAAAAAAAGAAATATTCTGTGTAAAATGTATTTTCTTGAAATAAAATAATCTAATTTTGTACTTTTCTTTAGATATTCTAAACCTATAGATACGGTACAAGAATTGGCTGACAGTAATCTTAAATGGCTTGCAGAACATGAAACGTTTATCTTTTCACTTGAAAATACTGGCGACAAATTAGCTGACAAAATAGCATCGAATTTTCGAGTATGACTGGTTTATTATTAATAATATAATCTCATCATAATACAACTTAGTTTTAGTAATATTCATAAATATTTTTATAGCATAGACATAAGGATTGGGACTATGGGACTAAGGGATTGGGACTATGAGCAACTATTTGCATTTAAAATAATTTTTTTTGAATAAATTGAATTCCTACTTAGTTGATACAGCTGTATCAACTAAATTAGTTCCATGGAAGTCTATGATATCACACTGTTTCGACAAAACATCCCGGTAATGGGGGGCGAACGCCTGAAAGCGGTCGACGACCACAAAAAGAAGCAGGCTATCACGAAAATATCTCTGATGAATTCTTATTTATTTTGTTTGTATTCATATTACAGGTGTTTCATGGTAAAGAGTTAATTAAGCAGGCAGAATCAGGCAAATATGGCCTCGCTATAGAGGCGTTACCTGGAGGTAATTTTTTGAAAACTGTATAATAAAGTTAAATTATTCAAATCTAACACTTTTTCAACACCTACTTCACTAAGGGAAAATACCTAGTTTTAACTATTTTGCTTAAAAATTCCAATTTCACATTACCTTCATTTCTTCCGATCATCATATTGTGATTTTTGCCTGTATATAAATGATTATAATTCTAAATTTTATTTTTATTTATTATTACTTCTTCTAACTGACAGCAAAGGACTTCTTATAAAGACAATATTCTAGAAAAAATGAAGGATCACCTTATTTCTCTAGACGTCCATAAGGCATACAACTCTAAATCAAATACAATATTCAATCCATGTGCAAATACATGAAGCTTCACCAAAAAAATACCTGACGTTTAACGTTAATTTTCAAAAACTCCGGTTAGTGAGTTTTCAATCTCAAACACCGAAGTTATAAAAATATCCCAGAAGAAAGATGGAGAATACAGAGTCACATCAAACGAAATCTGTAAATCCTGCCACCACTTGTCTTGTTCATCTACTCCTCAGTGCCCAGCAACCAATCAATATAGGATGAAGTACCTTCAACAGCATTTCAGCAGATCCTGCAGAGTGTTAACATCCAAAATATTTTGGAAATAGAAGATACGGAAACATTAACAAAGTCTATTATTATTTGTCATCCCCACTACCCAAATAACAAAGCTATCGTTTTACTGTGATAATTGTAATGATTGTAATAATTATATAAGCCCGTTTAATCACATCATATATCAAGTTATATTGTATTTACTTATTTGCTTATTACTCCATCAATGATTTAATTAGTCAATTTTTATGTTGGATAGTGAAGTGTAATAATTTATTTACGTATTTATTACTATTATTATTTATTTTTTTCTCCTGATGTTTATTCAATATTGAAGTAGATTTTGATTTTCCGTGTATTTATATGTAAGTACTCGGCGCACAAGATTTTTATCTTTATTTTATTTTTATTTTTATTTTTATGCTTCATTTATAACCACAAATAAAGTTATTGTGGTGGTTGGTTCCGCAGAGCTGGAAAGCATCAGAGACATTTTCCGTGGTAGCCTGCTTCATTTTGTGGTCATCGACCGGTTTCGGGCGTTCGCCCATCTTCAGGATGCGTTCGTCAGACAGTGTGATAACACAGACTTGCACAGAGTTAATTCAGTTTATACACTTAGAGTGTATATGCCCGAATCCGGTCGATGACCACAATGAAGCAGGCTACCACGAAAATGTCTCTGAAAATAAAGTTATATCTATCTACTTCTTCTAACTGCCGTTAAAGGAAGTATTGTAATTGTGTCAAATTTTCCAAATCAAGTTTTTACCGGAAATACATTTTTAGAGGTCCCCTGAGTCCAAAAAATGTTGTTTTTAGAAAATGGTGTGTGTGTGTGTGTGTGTGTGTGTGTGTGAGAATGTGAACAGCTGCACAGCTCAAAAACGAAAAATCGCAGAAATATCAAATAATATGTCCTGTGTTGCATTGATTTCAATCAAGTTTTGAATTTCTTTCTTTTATACAACATTCATATAATTTATTTAAGATTGTGAAGACTAGTTAGTCATTTTGATTGATTCGGTGAAACTAGTGTTAAATTTAGAAATTTCAATGTTTACTTCGACTATATATTATATTTGAATTTGTTCTGCGATTTACTACAACCTATTAGATATTTACAGAGGTGATGGCTGCAAAGCCATGTCATTTCGGGCTGAAAGATTTTGGGGTGGGGGGGTCTTAGTGTATGTACACAGTATGTAGTCGTCTATAAAGTGACTGTGCGTATTAGGGTTAAGCTAGATTGTCTGTTATATGCACTCATTGATCACTTCTGAGAGGCTATATATATATATATATATATATATGTGTGTGTGTGTGTGTGTAACTGTTGGTGATGTCAGAGTGTTGTCGTTCGCTAGGCTGGGATATCCTCAGGGACGGTTCGAACCCTGAAGAAGTGGTTAGATCCACTTCCCCCCTACAACGTTAATAAGACTTGATAATTACTATTACCATTGCTTTTCTAAAACATAATCAGATAAAAATTAATTGATAAATAATAGTAGTTTTCAAGACCATATTATCTTTTAAAGTATAAATTTATAATTCAAAAATCTGTTTTTAGGTACAATTGCTGAATCACCACATTTGACTGAAAAAGTGATCACAAGTTCACATACTATGAAGGAATATATTTACGGATCTCCGTGTGCATTAGCTTTTAACAAAGGTAATTATATTGATTAATAAAAAACATTTTTATGTGTGAAACACTTACACGGCTTCTATTCACTTAAATTAATCAATTTTGACATAAAAAAACCGATAGGGGTTATAGTGTGAATACCACTGAGCATAGTAGGGTGGATCGCCATTATTCAAACCAAGCTTCTGGAGTTTAAATTTAAACATAACTTTCAGGCCTACCAGAACCAGTGTTCAATAATTTTCAGATACCTAGGTGGTAGTACCTGAACGCAATACCCAGTTTAAGCTAACTGCGATTTTTCGTTCACACACAAACACAGACACATATACAGACCATTCACTAAAAACATTGCTTTCGTACTCCGGCGAGCTTTAAAACATGCATTTCCGATGAAATATCAATTTCGAAAATTTGAGTCGCTCGCAATACTTCCTCTTCTTACCAGCAGTAAGAGAAAGTAAACACTCACACGACTTTCTCTTTCTGCAGTTTACAGAATTATAATTGACAAATTTTCTTCATACTTATATAAATGTTACTCGTCTTCAACTTTATATCAATGGAAGAATCTAAATTTAATGTAATGCCCCCTGTTGGTGAGGAAAGAATTTTCAAACAAAGCTAATCGTCCCCCGTATTCATAATTAGTATAACAAATTTAATTAAACCCGTCGGTTTTTTTTTTATGGAGAATGCTTTTAAAAAAACTGTTCAGTAAAAACCCACTTCCGGTTAACCGATTTTCTTCAAACACGGAATTTTGGTAACATACTTAATTCGAATTAATATTATTTATATGATAGAATTGTATAATAAACGGAAATAGCACTTCATTAGAAAAACCTGCCCCACCCCCAACCAAAAACGCCTTAAATGAAATTTTTCCAGAGAAACGTTTCAAATAAAAATTATAGCTCTTAGTATGCTCTTAGCCATTTCCGAAAAAAGTAAAAAAAAAAAAAATAAAAAAAAAAACAATTCAGAGAAGTGGTACTTTCGGATAAAGGAATTTTGACATATAATTCGGATTTGACAGATAAACATCAAGTTTGGACTTGATGCGATTTTTTCGTATTTGACCTATGCTGTTCACATTCACACACACAGACCATTTTATAAAAACCACGATTTGGACTCAGGGGACCTCAAAACCTATATTTCCGTTGAAAACTCGATATCGAAATTTTGTCACGATTACAATACTTCCTACTCCTCCAGGAGTAAGAGGAAGTAAAAACGGCCAAGTTGCCTGATTTATAACACGCGGAAAGAGCTCCGTATTGATGATGTTCTTGCTTTTATGAGTGTATGAGTGTATTAACAGATATATAAAAAACGAAATATCGCAGAAAGCTCAATGTTGGTATTCCGTTAGGGTACTACCACAGCATCTGGCATGAAGGTTAAGGGCAAATTCTTGCTACCAAAATTTGCGACTTTACTGAATGGTTTTTCGCGATTTTTTTTTTCAAAAACGGCTCCAAGAATTTTCTTTAAATTTTGTATTCTATCTTCACACAAATAATCTATCGATTTTATTTGAAACAATTTTCTGAAAAAATATTATTTAAGAAAGGTTTTGGGGGATTAGGTTCAAATTTAAACTCACTAGCATTGTTGGTTTTGCCAGAGGGTGCTCCATACAAGTCTGCTCACATTTGCAATTGTAATCCCTACAACCTACTTTTATGGCCAACACACTTGAATGTTGTAAATGTAGAATTTTAAAGAGTATTTATTAATTGAATTTTATTACTTGGTGTACGAGAAAATCATATGAGAGAAAATGGAAATTATCATTCACTTGTATAAACGCAATATTTGAAATCATTACAATATTTCCTTAATTAGAACATGAGGAAAATAATGGCAATTTAATTAATGTTTATGAATAATGGCTGTGGTCTAAGGAGACAAGGTTTTACTGTTAGTACAGTCAAACTTTACAAATTCAATGCCAGTTAGACACCAGCATGGAGAATGTTTGGTAGTTTTTGTACAGGTAACAAGAATTTTCTGTGTACCTATGAAAAAAATTGGACATCTTGTTGCATTTTATGATTCTTTTCTATTTTAACTGTTTGTAAGTTTAATTTACATGTTCTTAAAACTTATCGTTTTTTCAAATTCCAGCTTCACCATATATCCAACATTTTAATAACTTAGTAAATAGACTGCTTGATGCTGGAATAATAAAATTCTGGGAAGAAGATGTTGCAAGAAAATTTATGTCTGTTAGGTATTTATTTTGAAATCGCTATAAACACATATCTCTTTAAAATGATTAATTTTAGAACATAAAATAACTGTTTGATTTGGATGGTCATTCAATAAGTAAAGAGACAAAGAATTCATAAGTTGGCAACACTGTACAAAGGTTAAAAACAGCTGTTCTACCACACTGATTCAGTATATATAACCTCTGTTATTCATTCAACGATGACAAGCGTTCGACGAATCATACCAAGTCCTATTAATATAATTGTATTTCTAGCAATGCTTCTAATGTGTGTTAATATTATATAGAAGACAGAACCATACATTATATAGAAGTGGTATTTTACAGGTAAGCTAAACCTGGGATAATAGTAGCACATCATAGCATCCCCTCAAAACTCTCAGAAAATAAGTTTTACCAATGAAAAATGTTTCAAATAAAAGTGATAGGCATTTATGTGGGTAAACGTTATACAAAGTTTAAAGAAAATGGTCAAAATGTACTCAAATCGTCAGGCTTTAATATTATAATGAGATGTTTGTACGGCAATGGCCAGAGGAGTTTTTTAAAGAAAAAGAATTCTTTGTTGCTCTACGTTTAGGGTACCATTGGTGCCCTTGTTCAGAAGCTCTGTAAAATTTATTGGAGAAAATACATTATTATATAGTAATGTAGTTAAGAAAAACTGCATAGATTTGGAACAAGAAAAGAAAAATTTTTCTTTAATGCATTATTATTTTTTTAATCTATCGTCCAGTTTTTCATAATTAAATTACTGTACGATAATGTGTTTTTTTCCAATAAATTTTACACAGCTCCTGAAGAAGAGCAACAATGGTACCCAAAACGTAGAGCAACAAGTATACTTATTTTAAAGAAAAAACTCCCCTGGCATTGCCGTACAAGTATCTCATTTTAAAGTAAATCGTTTGAAGCCGTTTTCGAGAAAATTTCAAAAACTGAAAACAAAAATATTCATTAATTTTGCACTTTTATCTTTACTGCTTTATTTTATTACTTTTATTTTTACTGAATTTTTTTTTTTTACTGCTTTTAGGGGATTATGTCGAAAAGTTGATCAATTGTTTTTAACTTCTTCACTGAATATCGATTTGATGCTCGTACACAGAAAGCCAGACTAGGTATGAAAAAACATCTGCAAGGCTGTGGAAGCGACGTGTTTTAGGAATAACTCCTGGTAGCTAGGAAATTCTGCCACATCCATCGAGAATTCACAGTGTCAGATTCCTTTTTGTTTTGTTCTCTCGAAGATCATGTCCAATCAGTAAGGAAGAAGTGGCAACAAAGGCGGCTCGAGAAAGTGCACCAGCAACTGGTGGTGTAAAAAAACCACATCGTACAGGCCTGGTACAGTAGCTTTAAGAGAAATCAGAAGATACCAGAAAAGTACGAACTTCTCATTCGTAAGTTGCCCTTCCAGAGGTTGGTGAGAGAAATTGCTCAGGATTTCAAGACAGATTTGAGATTCCAAAGTTCCGCTGTAATGCTCTACAAGAAGCTAGTGAGGCATACTTAGTAGGTCTGTTTGAAGACACTAATTTGTGTGCAATTCACGCCAAGCGAGTGACTATCATGCCCAAGGATATCCAGTTGGCTCGCCGTATAAGAGGAGAACGTGCTTAGAGGTGCTGCAAAAATTTTCAGGAATCATAAATTTTCACAAATCTCAAAACTCACACAAGAAGATAAATAATTTTTATGGTCGGCATAAGAAAAACGTATAGAGAGAGATAGAAATGAAGGGGAATATGTCGAAAAATAGGTTTTATGAGATTCCTTTAATAAAACACATTAAAACTATAACAAACATCTCAGGGATAGCATGAACAATTGCTGTGGTTGGGTCGCTGAGCTGGAAAGTCTCAGTGATATTTTCCGTGATAGCCTGCTTCATTTTATGGTCATCGACCAGTTTAGGGCGTTCGTCCATCATCAGGATATCTTGATAAAACTGTGTGATAACACAGCCTTGAAAGTGATTTTGCTCTGTGCAAGTCCATGTTATCGCACTGTTTTATGGGCTTCATGAAAAATATCTATGATGGCACAAACAGTATTCCACACTCCATCTCGACGATTGGCTTGATGATATAAACGGGGTGTGTGTGGAGAGTATTACCATAACATAGAACTCCATCTTACCTTGTTGAGCAAGGACACTAGTAGGATCCCAGTTTGTGTGGCCATGGATCGAGAAAGAAATAATGTATAAGAGGCGTTAATGGCCAAGGCAGCCGATACGCAGAAATAAAAGAAATAACCATCTCCTTGAAATACACTTGAGTTTCTGGGTTGAGCTAATGGAGCAACCCTTTCAAGATGTATCGACCTGAAGATGCTCATTGCAATATGGGCGAAACGTAGGTTTCTAGGAAACCAAAGATGCGTCCTCAACCCAGAAATTCAAGTGTTTCTCATGAAAATGACCGCGAAAACCTAAAAGATCATACTGACAATCATCTCCTTACTTAATTGAATGACCTTTGTATTTACACTAATTTATGTTATAAGAAACCAAGTTTATTAATTTTTTTGTTATTATTATTATTAATGAATTTCAGGAAACAGCTACAATTTAAGGAAAGTAGAGGAAGGCATGCGGAAAATGCTGTGAAAAAACTGACAGTAGAACATATACAAGGAACGTTTTTCATTTACGCAACTGGAATAGTTTGCGCTTTGTTTAGTTTTCTTTATGAAATTTATTATTTTTACAAAAAACAAAATAAACCTCATAAATGGGTTTCTTAAATAAAGTTTAATTGCCAATAAATTATATTAAACATATTAATTACTCAAAATGTGATTAGAATGCACTGTGAATTTCAAGAAATAAATAAAAATCTGATGTGAAACAATCACAATCTTTCCCTTTACTCCTTTTAATTGACAAACATTTCGTACTCTCACACTCTTCTAGCGGACTAACAACAGCCAACTCTAGCATTCCGCATTATCACTTATTTATATTCTAAATGGATATAGTAACAAATGTGAAGCGTGCAGAATAAACTGTTGGAGTACCAGTTAGTTCTCAGTATATAGCACGTAGTTTTAAATGTGATTATATTGTAACCGTGGAAGACAGCGCCACCATCAACGCTAAAAATACTTCAAATCTTTCACAGATTTCCCAGAACTCTCCCCCCAAAAAATGTTTCCAATGAAATTCATATTTATAAGTTAGTTATACATTTTTTAAAATTGACTGTATTAGCAAACAATATTTTTAAACTCCAATAATTTTCCCAAGCATTCCCCAGGAGAGTGTTGCCCGCCCAATCCTAGTACTGGCGAAACGGGCATACTCATCGAGATAGTAGCGGTACACCGTCCCTAATACCAACCACACAATTCTGACACGAAGGACTGACTAGACGTCCTACCTGTTTTGTCTAAATTACTAACCACCCAAGCGTGTCCAGTCAGTATACCAACCAGGGCTCTCAATTCTATCCAACTCAGCTGAGATGATACTTCAAGTTCCCCTGTCTTATATATTTTCCTCCATTTTTAATTTCCCTGTCGCAAAATAGCTCAATGACGGTTACTGCTGGTTCGGGGTAACAAAATGGTAACATAGATCACCCACCTTAGCCAACTCATCTGCTCTCTCATTGCTTATAATACATATGTAAATTTACTTGTTACGAAATGGATTACTATTTGGGGGGCAAAAAAAGGTTTTATTTCTTAATATGTATATGCATTACCCCTACTTAAAATTTTCAAAGGCCGCCACTACATCACATACGATGCTTTTCATCAGTTAATGAACTTGTAAATTGCCCTTAAATGGCACAATTATATTGGTCAGAAAATTTGGTTCGTGCTTATAGTCATCAAATTTAGACAACTTAAAAAAAAAAACTATTTTCCCTAATATGCTCACGGTTAGTTGAATAATTTTAATTGATCCTATTAGGTTTCCCATGTTTTTTATATTTCCTTTTGTAGATTGTATATCTTCATTTGGATAATTATTATTGTATATTACAATAAATAAAGTTCAAGTACCGTCTGTCTGTCTGTTTGAAACACTTACGCCTGAACCTGTGAAAGAAATTCAATGCATGAATGTTCTTCAATACAAGTTTCTCTATTTCATTTTTAAATTAACATATTTTCTTGCATTTATATTAAACATATACAAAAGAATAATGAAAGTTTGTTTCCTGGGACTTACTAAAAACCTAATCCTATGTTTTTATCTTAAGTATTTATTCAAAGAAAAAAAATGGCTAAATGAATATTGATTTATTTATCCATTATTTTTTTTTCTTTAATTCCGACTCATACTAAACGAATTTAGGCCATGTAAAACAAGATTTTGTGTACACATATGTCGCAAACATGTCGTTAACAACTCAAATCGGTAAACGACCATACATCAACAGCCTTACAAATATGATTCCATAAAAATCCCCATATCGGTAACATTTCCCCACCCTAATCATAACTGGGAATCCTCCCTGAAAAGCCATCGGCCAAGAGAACCTCCTCTTCCTCAGTAGAGAGGAAGAGTAACCTGCCCAGGAAACGTGGCGTTGGCCATATTCCTCAAGCCAGTTCAAGCTAGATTCAAATCACTGAGCATATCGCATCTTGTTTTGTAAATTGTAAATGATATAATAAATGTTGAAAAAAAAAGAATATACATTTTTTTAGATTAAAATGCATCTTCGACTTTTAATCCCAAATATTTTTTATATAATTTTCACTTTTTGGTAAAAATGCTGACGTAATTGAAATAATTGCGTCAGGATGATGGAAGAGGGATTGATGGTGATAAATGAAAACACATATGTGTGCTGCGCAACTTATATTTGACGACATACTATGTGAGAAGAAAAAGCTTACGAGAGTAGTAGCGTTAACTCTTGCTAGTTTTTACAGATCGATTAGCTTCGAGGGTTATCCGGTTACAAGTTTTTTTTTAATTTAAAAAATGCATATTATTTAATGAAACTTACAGGGCTTATAGTGTAGGTATTACATTACTTTTCCACATAATCACCGTTTGCTTCAATACACTTGGTCAACCGTGGGGCGAGTTTTTCCATACCTGTGTTATGACTTCAGTGGAGCCAAATGGTTTGAGGGAGTATTTTTACTCACATAGGGTGAAACTTCCCTATGTTTCTAGAGACTGATATTCTGTCACAGAACTTCATTCAAGTCCAACCAGCGCGTTTTCGTCGCGGCTCTGGAAACGTCTGCGCTCCACTTTTGTGGAAGCGTGGATGGCCAAGCTGGGGCGAACGCAGAGGGTAGCCTTCGGGCTATTTGGGAACTTAGCACTCCACGTACCTCAGCTACAATTACAGACTAACAAGTGCAGCGGTGCCCCGTCAGGAGTGTGAGTTGGTTTTCTGCCCTCTGTTTGGGTCGCCATAATTTATATGCAGCCTGAATCTCTTGCAGCGAATTCTTTTGCTGCGGAGCCTCTGTGGGGGTTCATGCTGCATCAATTACACCTAAACGCCTAACATCGTACACCTACACAATAACATTGCTACACGCCAGTGGCACGTGTTGGTGCCACCCACATGTTTGCCGTGTGTGGATACCTGTGTCGTGGGGGAGGGAAGTCCTGGTGGTTGAGGATGCAGGTTCTCGCTGGAGGCAAGTTTCCTCGGCGTGCCTTGCAGTCCAACACACCACTTTGGTTCCTGACTCCACTAAACAGGTGGCCAGAGCCTAAGCCAGCTCTGGTCAATCGGCTAGCGTAAAGAACGCATGGGTGAGCGCCCGGGTATTGTGGGCCTTGGCTCACAATCCCTGGGCCCTATATCTCTAGGGTAGCTCTGACGCTTCTTCAAAGCGTCCCAAATTGTGAGGATCCGTGGAGGGTGGAGAGCTCTAGAGATGAATTTTTAATTTTATTTCTTATATGTTTTTAACTTTAAAAACATATATATACAACTTTAAAAACATATAATTCGTCAGTTGGGGGCCCCTTAGAGGAGGGGGTCACCGGTGGTGGGAGTAATTCCTCTGTACATCCAGAGTCGGGTGACCAGGGCCTGGATGCACTAATGGGTGGGAATCTGGAAAAATATCCAGAGGCAGGGAAGGCTTGCTCTGGAGGAGAACGTGTCAGGAGGAGCCGCGGAGGACTTGTCCTCCTGCGGCGATTTCTGAAACGTGGTCAAAGGAAAAAGGAAGATATGTAAGGCAGGTATTTTTATTTTTATTTATTTATTTATATTTATTTGTTTTTTATTTTTTATTATTATTTTATTTATTTTTGTTCCTGCCTGCTATCAAGTTTGTCAGAAGTTCCATTTCTTACATTAGTTGACTTATTACTATGATTGACAGGGTAGAAATGGTTCAGGTTAACTTGCAGCATAGCAAAGATGCCACGGCTAATTTGTGCCGCTCTATTGCTGGGTTGCATACATATTTTACACTTATCCAAGAACCCTATGCTTATAAAGGATTGGTTCGAGGTTTGAGTGCGGTCAATGGCAGGCTGTTTGTTGCGGATGGCGGGGACACTCCTAGAGCATGTATTTGCGTTAGTAGAGATGTCGGCGCCGTTCTGCTCAGACAGTTTTGCTCTAGGGATCTGGTGGCGGTGAGGGTTGCTCTGGGGATTGGTGGCCGATGTCTTGATGTGGTGGTGGCCTCGGCCTATTTCCCCTATGATCATCCCTCTCCTCCTCCGCAGGAATAGTAGATTTGGTACGGTTTACGGAGTCCAGCAACACACCTATAATTATAGGTTGTGATGCAAATGCACATCATGTTGTCTGGGGCAGCAGCGACATCAATACTAGGGGTCGTGCGGTCATGGACTTCTTGATGGGTACTGAGCTGGATCTTGTAAATAGGGGTTCTGAACCCACTTTTGTAACTAGGATTAGAAGACAAGTTATTGACATTACTCTTGCTTCTAGGAATATTAGTAAACTGATTAGAGATTGGAGGGTAAGTTCGGAAGCTTCTATTTCTGATCACAGGATTATTAGGTTTAGTCTGGGGATTGATCCAATCACCATGGCTACCTATAGGAACCCCAGAAGAGCGGATTGGAATTCTTATTCTAGACTACTAGGAGATAGAATGATTTTCCAGTCAAGTGCTCTTGGTTATATTACTGAATTGGAAAGAGAGGCTGGTATTCTACATGAAGACATTAAGTCTTCATTCGAAGAGACCTGTCTTCCCAAGTTTGTTAGTGGTAGTAGGAACCCCTGGTGGTCATCTTCGTTAGAAAAGCTAAGAAGACAAGTTAGGGGCTCTTACAGGAAGGCTGTCCTAACCGATTCTTCGGAATCATGGGATAGTTACAATAGTCTTAAAAAAGCATATAAATATGCTTTAAGGAAAGCTAAGAGAAACTCTTGGAGATCGTTTTGCGAGGGTCTAAATTCGACTCAAGAGACATCTAGACTGATACGGATTCTTGGTAAGGATAAGGATTGTCAGTTGGATATCCTGACGGTTCCTTTACAGGAGAAGAAATTGAAACATTAGCTCTTGCTTAATACCCATTTCCCGGATAACATAAACATAAACAGCACTGCTTCTCCTGCGGTTGGTGGAAGGGAGCTAGAACCTAGTGACCTGGCTACCGTGGACGAGGTACTTACTATGGATAGAGTGGTTTGGGCAGTGCAAAGTTTCTCACCATTTAAGTCCCATGGTCTTGATGGAGTTTATCCCTGTCAGCTACAAAATGGTGGAGATGTACTGATGAATGTGTTGATAAGGATTTTTAAAGGTTGTTTAATGTTTGGTTATGTGCCAACATTTTGGAGGGATGTTTAGGGTGGACCTTATTCCTAACCCAGGAAGAAGTAACTACTCTGACCCTAAGGCATTTAGACCTATAAGTCTTATGTCTTTCCTTCTAAAAACTTTGGAAAGGTTGGTGGATAGGTATGTTACTGATGGTCCTTTGAAGGATCATCCACTCCATCCAAAGCAACATGCTTATACAGCAGGAAAATCGACAGAGACTGCTTTACATTGTCTGGTCGGTAGGATAGAATCTGCTCTAGAGACAAAGGAATATGCTTTAGGGTACTTCTTTGATGTTGAAGGGGCATTTGACAGAGCATCGTTTGATGCTCTTGAAGATTCCCTAGGTCGAAAAGGTATACAACCAGTTTTAATTAACTAGATAGGTATTTATTTAAGGAGTAGAGTTATACAGGCTTCTATAGGTATGCACACTGTGGTTGTGGGAGCGGGGAGAGGATGTCCTCAAGGTGGTTGTCTCTCACCAAAGCTATGGTGTGCTGTCATGGATGAATGTTAACCAGGATGAATTCATCGGGATTCTATGTACAGGCATATGCCGATGATGGTGGTATTTTATTGATGGGGCGATGTCTGACTACTATCTCAGACTTAATGCAAAGTGCCTTCAACATGGTATATGACTGGACTCAGGATAAGGGTCTTTCAATTAATCCCAGTAAGACCCAGGTGATTTTATTTACTAATAGGAGGATGATAGTAGGATTAAAACCTCCTAGGTTATTAGGAACTTCTGTTCAGATTTGCAAATCGGTGAAGTTTCTTGGGGTGGTTCTTGACATTAAATTAAATTGGTCGGAACATGTTAAGGCACAGCATCAAAAGGCAATTATTTCCTTTTGGCAATGTCGAAGAATCGTAGGTAAAAATTGGGGGATTACTCCTAAGATGATGTTTTGGATTTATGTTATGGTTATTAAACCTAGGTTGTTGTATGCGGCTGTAGTGTGGTGGCGTCGCATTGAGATAAGATCCGCTAGACTGCTGCTTGAGGATATTCAACGCTTGGCTTGTCTGGCGGTGACCGGTGCGATGCGGACCACGCCTACAGCTGCAATGGAGACTTTATTAGGAATTCCACCGCTCTTTGTAGAGGTGAAAACTATGGCAATGAAAGCCTGTTATAGAATTAAACAGGCAGGTTTTTGGCAGGGTAAGCGATATGGTCACTCTACCATTCATCGCGAGATGCTTTTGAAGGTTCCTGTTACAGGTTTTCCCTCTGATAGAATGTTGAAGACTTTTGTTTTCGAGCATTCTTACAGTGTCAGGTTACCCTCTAGGGAAGATTGGTCAAGATTGGGTCCGTCTGGCATGATACCTGATAATTACTTCCGGTGTTACACGGACGGTTCCAGAATGGATGGTAGGTCTGGAGCTGCGGTTTATTTTGAGACCGGAGATCATTTGACAGTATCTCTTGGTGAATGGTCCACGGTGTTCCAGACTGAGGTTTATGCTATTCTTTGTTGTGTTTTGGATGAGAGGGTAACACTAAATTAAAAGGTGTTTGTATCTGCTCGGACAGCCAGGCTGCGCTGAAGGCGCTGAGTTTATGTATCTTCACTCCCAGGTTGGTGTTAGCATGTTCTAAAAGACTGGAAGAGCTTTCTTCTCTGAAGGATGTGCTTCTAGTCTGGGTGCCAGGTCACATGGGAATTTTTGGGAATGAGGATTCTCTCTTCCTTTCATTGGTCCCAGCCTGCTGTTGGCGTGTCTTCTGGCACATGTCTGTCAGGCTTCCAGACATGGACAGCTTCACAGCATTCATTCTTATGGATGAGCACAGTTGATTTTCGGCAGTCCAAAATGCTCATGGGGGTCCGGACAAGGCCATTAGTGAGACGTTGCTGTGTTTTTCACGGAGCGCTCTCAGGCATCTGATTGGATCTCTACCATCTCTCTACTGGGGATGGACTGTGGTTTAGAGACATCTCTATATAATGGGGCGCAGCCCCATTTTGTAGAGTCTGTGAGGCAGAGGAGGAAACACCCATCCATGTTATGACTGATTGCTTGAGTTGTGAGGAAATTAGGTTCAGGGCCTTTGGTCGGAATAGGATGTCTGTAGAAGAGCTTAGGCTATTTCCGCTTAAGGTTATTGTCCGATTTATTCGGATTGCGGTGAATCTTAGATGGATTAGATCCGGGTCTGGATTTTTGTTCTAGACCCGGTTTGTTGTTGTTTTTCTTGGGGTAGCTATATGGGCCCAGTGAGGTTTTGGATAGCGTAGGGTTTCCCTCCCCACAGACAAATAATAATAAATATGACCTCAGTGGTCTATGGAGGTCTTCCGCCATGGCTTTTAACTAGTTTTCCACTTCAATTTGTTCACTCATCTTCATCGGGAAAGTATTTTCCACCAGATGTTCCTTCAATTTAGTGCAAAGATGTGGTTTAAAACATCCCAACCAAATGAGGTGAACAACTCTTGTGTTACAAGAACGAATATTGTCATGATCTTGAACTCCCTTCATCAGAGCCCTACGGCGTTTGTTTTGCATGGCTCTGAAAAGTTTCTTGAGGATCTCACACTATCTTGCAGCGTTGAGTGTTTCACCTAAAAATTCGACGAGCAGAACCCCTTTATCTGTCTTTGGGTTCGTAGAATACTTTTTGACCTGTAAAAGATCTTCTTGACAGAGGCTCCCTAGCACTGGTTTTTAAATGTATTTTTTGACTCTTTGAATGTGATTTTCAGATTTGTAGAGTGATGTGTTTTGCAACTGCTTAACAGTTGAAATGACTTTCAGACTCTTGAAAATTATTTTGTCTCATTTAAGCACTGAATCCAAGTTTTTATACGATGTTTATAACCTTTTATTAGGAGCTCGGCACTTGAATGTTATAGCCCAAAAAATATAATGGGAGCTGGGGCTGGATATAGTGATTGAATAGTGATGAACTGAGAGACTCGTGAACTAGGCTCTAAGCTCACAATTTATAATTTAGGGATAGAAGAGTGAGCGAGCGAGATAGAAGAGTGATGTTTGTTGAATAGAGTAAGTTTGGCTGTTGTGATCCAATTGAAGAGGAAGTGACTATTTACAACTCCTGCTTGTTCTAATGGTAGATTGCTAGAGGCAAGCTTGGAGAATTTTTAAGGTTGATGCTGATAAGCGACTGATCTTTACTCTTTAAAGTTTATGTAGTGACTGATCGAGGCAGCTTGTTAGTTGAGAGATTGGCTATTGGATGTCGAAGTCCATTCGCCAAGACATTGCAGTGAGCATTAGATTTTCCAGTTCTAGTGGGCGCAATGCGTAATTGACATGCGCTAGGTTACACGTTTGTTGTGGTTGATTCCTCCAACACAATAGTGTCTATTCCATTACAAAGCCTTTCTAAAATAAACATGCAAGGAACTTCCATTATTGCATATAGTGTCAAATAATTTAATTAGCTCATTCTTAAAAAAAATGTAAATAAAATAAGTAGTTATAAATAAAACTAGCTTTATTTTAATAAAAAACAAACCTCTATATTCATTTATATTTATGGATAAGCAACGAAACTTAAACAAACGATTCAAAGTACCTCATTAATATCCATTGCATCTTTTTTAATCATGGCAATTCTTTCCAGATTGATAGTTAATACAAGTCCAATTAAATTATCTGGAAAGTTCATAGCTTTTAGAATTTCTTGTCTAATTACACCAGATTTTCCAATTTTGATCCATTGGTCCAGACCATAATGATAGCATATTGCCTCTAAACTTGGTTCAGTAAACGGTGAATAAGCAGGTTTGTATTCAATATTTTCAATATTCAGTTTTTTAAAAATTACATCCAACAGGCCAATAATATTGCTGAATTTGATCTGTGTATTAAGTAATAGTATTTTTAATACATGGTATTCAGGTAAATGTAATGTATCGCAGTTGCCAGTGTATATTATATTACCAATAGTAAATTGATTTATTGGATAAATATTATTCAACGCAGCTTTATATAATAATTTGGATATAATATTATTTAAATTATTACGTATTATCGGTTGTAATACGTTCATTTCATATGTATCATTATTGTTTATTTCTTTGTTTATTGCTTTAATTTTACTAAAAAATTCATTCGATATATTATTCTTTAATTTTGTATTAACTATAAAAGTATTTTCTAAATCTGGATTTGATATTAGCATTGTATCATTATTCCAAAATGGATTTTCAATCAAATCTTTCGCATTTTCTTCAACAAAACCCATTTCCAATAAGATCTGCCTAACACTACTTATAATACTGGTTATGTAATGTAAATTACCCATTTGTATTTTCATGCCCATTTCATCAAAATTATATGGTAGTATTTTGGCACTTTTCCATCGATCATTTTTTAAAATATCCTCAGTTATTGAATATTCAATATTTAGATCGATCAAGGATTCCTCTTTAATCACCTCCCCTTCAATACATTTTATACTTGATTTTTCTATATATTTTTTAAATTCATATAACAGTAGTTTTTCATTATCATCCAATTTTCCTCCATTTTTTATTATATTTAAATTAAAATATGTTTCTATATCGATATCATTTTTTTGTTTATTCTCTTGAAAATTTGTTCTATTTAGTATATTAGTATGTTTACCACATTGTTCCATTAATGATTTACCTAAATGTGTTAATTTCCAATTCTCTTGACACCTTTCGCTTAACATTAGATAATCACCAATTGATTGTATCAATTTAATTACTTCGATCACTTGTTCATGTTTTATATCTAGAGCACGTGATATTTCTAACGTATTAAAATTATGTTTAACTACTAAATGGTTAACTATTTTTTCAAAATTATTCGACATTTTTTAAGATAGACTTTAGTTTTTTTTTACTTAATTTTAGTAATTACATGTTGTTTAATGGAATTTTGTAATCAGCTGTTTTTTTATTTGCAAATAAAAAGTTTTAAACAATAAATTTTGTATTTAAAACCTTTTTCTATATTATGAATGAATCCAAGTAAATAATTAATAAATTTACATTTTTTTTAAAAATACTTTTAACCCGAACATCTTTTTTTTTATTGCTATTTTCTACAACTTTTATTTGAAGCATTTTCTCAGGGAAAATTCATTTTAAGCGGGTTTTATGAGGGGGGGGCTGCGTTAGGCTTTCTTCTAAAGAGCAATTTCAATATATAATATTCGATTTTATCGACAATATAATGTATATATTTTTTTAACTTCATTTATGCTACAATAAGCGCAATAGTAACCATGATCACATAAGCCTAAATAATATAATGAGTGCAGAAGCTCTTCACTTGAGAGGAGATCACGAGACTATTGTATTTTAGGATGTCTACAAGCGTTAGCAGGAAGAGTTCGGGAAGACAGGTGTTAAACTAAAGGATTTGTATGAGACTGTAGGTTACTATGGAATTTTCTGTAACGGCAATGAAAGGCACATTAAGGGTCAGTGCGTATGGTTCGGTCGGAGACGTGAAAAGGAACGTTTACGGAGGATTCTGGATTGTAGTCTTTGGAGATTTGAGCGTTTGGTTGAAGCTCATACCTTCAAATAGGCTTTAAAACGGATGTATAAATTAGTCTTTTGTTGTCTAGAGAGAGTTTAGATACTGCTGTCCAGTCTTTTAATCTGTCGAAACTATCTGTTTAGTTATATTTATATAATATTAATAAGAATACAAAGGCTAAAGTGTGGCTAAAATACCAAGTTTGTAGAGAAAATTGGTTTACCAGTAGTTCGGCTTCGCTAAATAATAAATCAAAATTATGTAAATTGTAATGGAGATAAAGGTCATATAAATGTGTTTCTTCTGGTATTTTATCCGTCGTAGCATGCAAACTTATATTATTCCTAACCAGTTTCGGATTCTCATCCATCGTCAGTGCAAATTCACCAAGTTCGTGTAGAGAGTTCACTTCAACTTAATGTTTCTGTTACACTTACACTTGTTGGTTGTACATGTATGGGGAGGTTATAAGGTTGTGGTATAACCTTATCTATGGTATAATTCGTCAGTTAACCGTTTTGCCTCAAGGCTAGCGTATTTTTAGCAATAAATTTAATATATCTTAATATTATGTAGGTGGTAAGCCGTACATTTGTACTGAAATGGTGCAACATAACCTTATAACCTCCCCACATACACAGTTACAACCAACAAGTGTGACTATGATAGACACTATATGTCTGTGATAGACACTATATGTGTCTATTACAGAAACATTAAGTTGAAATGAACTCTCTACACAAATTTGATGAATTTGCTCTGACGATGGATGAAAATTCAAAACCGGTAGGGAACAATATAAATATACCTGCTACGACGGATAAAATACCAAATGTTATCCGGCATTGCGGACCCATCCACATATTCAACAATGTGTTTCTAACTAGATTTTCATTCTTCTTCATATTCAGGAAACATCAAAACATTATTTCCGTTATAAAAAACTAGCGACAATCGCAATACTTTCTCTTACTGCAGTAAGAAAACTAAAAATGTAAATAATTGAAATAGGCTTCTTCGTAAATGACATATATTTCGTTTAAATAAATTCCATTATGTATGGAATCAGCTATGAAAAAACACTTTAATAATGCAAATAGAAGAATGAAGCGTGAAAAGAAGTATTGCTTCATTAATTTTAAAAGTAAACTATCAACTTTTCGACACAAGTTCGGTAATATTAATAAATTAATAAGCAACACTTTAACAAACTTGAAACTTTTAATGTAAAAGTGTATCCAGTTTACTTATTTTATCATTAAATAATGTTTGTGTTTGTGTAACATGCACCTCACTTATTATTTGGTGAAAGGATGGTACATGATTGCGTTCATTATTTTTTGGCTAATAAAAAAAAATCTGGTTTGAAACACTCACACAACATTTTCTGACCGAAGTTAATAGAATTATAAGATTAAACACTTTTATTAAACTTGCAAATTTTTTATTCAGTTGCCTGCTAACATAAATGTAGATGGAAACATGTCGATTGAAACCTGTGCAGAAATTGATATTGTAACGTTTTTCTGAACTAGCTACTGCAACTCGTTGCTAATTGGGTTCGGTTTGGATAGAACACTCTAAACTTCTAACATCACCAATTTATTGTTCAACACAATAAATTACAATTGAAACATTTAAATACATTGTATAAGCCAATAAAAGTTCTCTCAGTTCACTTTTTATTTACTTTCAACAAGCGTGCACTCCATTTGTAACTAGCTGACTCACTTGAGCTGTTCTTCTCCTATTTATACCACTGGAGAAGGTTCTGGAAGTTTCTAGGTCGTGGGACCGCTGTAGAAGAGTCCAGAAGCTAGCTCTTCCCAGCGGCCAAGAGGAAAACTTGAGGTGCCTGCTTCTTCCCCTAGATGGCACTAGTGGCTGCATTACAATATGTTTATATGTGGACAGTTTTTCTAAGGTTACTAAAAATCTTTGTTCCTCCAATACCATTTTTGAGAAAATTCCTCCCCAAAAAAATTTTGAAATCTTTTCTGTAAAGTCGTACAATTCGTCAGTTAATCGTTTTACTTCAAAGCTGGTATTTTAGCGATAAATTTAACGGTGGTAGGTAAATTTCACAAATGTAAGTGGTAAACCGTACATTTTACTGAAATGGTACCTTATTAGAAATCTTAATGTCGCTGCTCCCCAAGTACCGCCCCCACCCAAAAATAAATTCTGGAAAAATGTATCAAATAAAAGTGATACGCATTTATCTGTGAGATGATATAACCTAGAATGAAAATCGTATAAACAGAACAAATAAACCACTTAGAAAGATCACTTCCGGTTGATAGATTTTTAACTGTAAACTTTAGTGTCTGATATGTCTGTAGTAGTAGTACTTAAACTAAATATCAAGTTTAAGCTTTCTTGCAATTTTTGAGAAAATGTGGTCACACATACGCTGATCATTTGCTAGAAATCTGGTTTTCTTTACCAGGGAACTTTAAAATATTTCTTTTTGGTAACAACTCAATTTCGAGAAATTGGTACGACCGCACTATACTGCCTCCCATACCAGGAAAGAGAAAGTAAAAAAACGAAGAAAAATGTAAAATTTATTAATTGAAAGGTAAAAGTAAGAGAAAATAGTTTTCAGGTGTTTGTAGTGTGGGTTAAACAGGTAAAAATGTATAAGTGTTGAGTACACTGACTCAACTACTAATATGTGAACTAAGAAATAGAGATAAGCAGTTCAGAACGGATGTTATGTCTGTAGTTAATCAAACATGTTGTGACAAGACTTCCAAACTTCTCTCACTCTAAGATAGCCCCTGAAGAAGGTAAACAATGTTTGCCGAAACGTCGGATTTCAAATCAAAATCACTTAAAATGATTTAGTGTTTTCTTGGATACTTCCTGGCCGATAAGCCAACGAATAGATACATCTGGTCTTTATTAATAATTTGTATAAGATTACAGAAACTTAGCAGGTAAATGCACAAAGACAGACTCATTGGCCAGTCCGTCTGAGGAGTCTTAACAATGTAACTTAAAAGAAACCAAATTATATCTTACAACTAAATGCCAAATAAAATAATAAATGAAAAATAAAAATAAATAAATAATAAAATAAAAAAATTAATAAAAATTAAAAATAATATATGCCACTGTTACAATAAAAAAATTTATGCCTCTGTTATAATACAAAGTAAATAATTAATATTAGTATTATATATTTAATAAATGATTTCTAAGGTCGTAAACTATTTTACAGTATTTTAACCAACACTGACCTATTTTTCCTATTATTTTTGGCAACCTTGAGTCGGGCATATTTAACACTTTAACGATATCCTCATGTCGCAGCTTCATTGTATATAGCTGTGTCGGCCTGATATGCCACATGTTTATTTAGTCATTTTTGATTCTTAACACTAATTGAATTTATTAAAATTCTTTATAATAAATAAAGTAGTAATGTTTTTTAGCAAAAAAATATTATACAAAGAAAATACTGAAACCAATTCAACAAAGATAATATGACAAGGTTAAAAAAAAAAACGTCTGTCAGTTGAGCTCTAGCTTGATAAGTACAATATATAAAGATATTAATATATATAATAGACATAACATTGTTTCTAATTCTATGTTGATAATATTATAAATGAAATACATAGATTCTTAAAAAAAAGGTAAAAAATGAAAACTTAAATAAAAATAAAGGGATACAACTTGATAATAACTTTCAAAAAAATAATAAGGAAATAAAATAACCTTTGCTAAATAGAAGTTAATAAAATATTGAGTCATAAAAACCACCGTCTATTCGAAATTAAACTCCCTTACTAGAAAACGCCTGTAATTGTAAGCGCTTTCACATACGCGAATAATGACTTCCAGTCCGAGCCATTTAACAAACTTATTGCCAGATTAGATTCTAATTGAGGTCTCCCAAAACATGCAACCCTAAATTCGGACAACACGGGGCCTATGGCAAAAAAATGTTAAGTGTCCTCATGCTCACTCCTATTACATAAACTACAGTTATAGTTCACATTATGCATCCAGGGCCTATGATTAAGGAGTTCCACACGAATTTTAAAAATATATTGCATCATCTCCAGACCATTATTATCATTTGTGTAATCGACATTATGATTCACAGTGTTTTAAATGGTAGGACGACTGATGCATATACATAAGTAGTTCCTCTTTTTGACATTGTACAATCTTTTGAGGAGCTCCTAGGCCTGATAATAAGCATTTGCGCAGTCGATATGCAGGTGCAAGGAGTGCACACTGGCCAATCTAAGCTACTTCCCATACCACTAAATCTTGTTACTTATGACTTCCAGCGCCAAGCGCTTCGGCAATCTACTGTCCGCCATATTTAGTACTTTAACGATATAGGAAAAGTGCTGCCCTAAGGTCACGGCGAATAGTGGGCCATTGTTCGTCTCTAATAGAAGCATATAATTTGGTGTGTTCCTCGGGAGTGCAAATAATTTTTTCAGATAAAAACGTTGAAGCTTCTCCACTTCCTCCGAAGCTAAGTACCCCCAGACTTGCGCTCCGTAACACATAATAGGCATTAACGCTGCCTTAAAAATCTTATGTTTATATCTTCCTGAACTTGAGCAATTAGGTTATATATAGCACGAAGATCAGTCTCTTTCTCAGAATTAGGGGCATTATCAACCATGTTAGAAATTATTATTTGTTGTTTTGTTCTACTCTCTGATTTTTTTTTTTAATATTTATATATATTTATTTTTTACTGTTAATAATTTTTTGTTTATTTCTTGTTTAAGAAATAGCAACTTCCAACTTTTAAATGCTAGTATCGAAAATATTTAAAATAAATTCAATTTAATAGAAATCTGAGTCGAAGAAAATTTTAAATTGATGAAAAATTCGTCAGAATTAGCTGTTGAAATGAATAAATGAAATAAGTATGAGATAAACAAATTCTCTTTGAGAGAATTGTCCACAGTACTTTAAACCAGAGCAGGCAAGTAAACAAACATCTGCACTATACTCACTGCAAGATAATGTGCCCCCTCCACACAGTACGAGCACAAGTTAAATATTTAACACAAACTTTATATATTAAAGTTAATGATTGTCTTTTTTTTACCTGTAATATTCGCAATGTTTAAGGTAATTAAAATTTGCCTTCACCAGCTCATTGTTCAAATAAAAAACTACTAACTGTGAAAGTTTCACTACGATTGAATCACTAGAACTATGGATAAAAAACAGTTTTTACAGAGACGTAATAATAATAATTGCACCGTGAGATTGGATCCTCAAATTAATTGCTCGATATGTAATTTATAAAAACCTGAGAATTTATTTCATTTTTTAATTGAATGTCCTATGTATCATTCGGCTAGGTTACATTATTTGCCAATGTACTCGAATTGTAATGAAGGTAATTTTTACTCAATTCTTTTGTCGCCCAGTATCAGTGAAATTAAAAATATTACTTATTTTGTTCGAACAGCTCTGAAGATAAGAGCGTTTATTTGTAATGAGTAACTTTAATTTATTTTTTCTCTAGATTTTGTAATTCCTTTTCTTTCTATTATATATAATTTTATCTAATTTCTTTCTGGAAAAAAAAAAAAAAAATTTTTGTTTTAATATTTGAAATGAATTTATGTTGTTTATATGTATATCTAACTCAAACTCACTGTAATAGTCTTATGACTTAAATACAGAATTTTTTCATTCATTCATTCATTCATTCATTCAAATCTTATGTTTAGCTGCCAGGTTTATGTGCTTATTTAAAATAAGTTTCCCACAGACTGTACACATAGCGCGCTTGGATACGGAAAGCTTCTACTAAGTGAGGCCTAAACGAGAGTGAATGAGACAACAAAATTCCGAGATACCTATAACGGTTAACCACCTCCACCGGACTACCATCCAAAAAAACCAGCGTTCATTATTAGCTCTTCTGCCTCCTCTTTTTCTAAAGATCATTATCTTGGTTATTGCTCTGTTAATCTGCAAGTCCCACATTTTACAGAACATATTAAGCTGCACTGCAATTCTTCAATCTCTGTGGAAATTAGGACAACATCGTCCTCATACAAAATTGCTTTTACCGTAAAATTCTGGAACGCAATACCGCCCTGCAGATATTAATGTAGGACATTCAGATACAACGAAAAAAGAAGAGGACTCGGTAGGCATCCTTGCCGCACACCACAACCAACGTTAAACAGTTCAGACACCCCCGGCCCAGACCACACCGCAGTTTGGGTTCCTTGGTATAAATTAATCAAGTTCTTGACAAATCTGGACGATAGCCCGGCAGAATAGAGCTTGTACATCAAAGCTTGTCTATTAACTTTGTCGAAAGCTGATTGGAAATCAACAAACATGCAGTAAACTTTTTTCCTAGGTTGGACCAATTACAATTGTATCAGGTTCACCAGAGAAAAAATGTTATCCACGCAAGAATAGCCCCTTCTGAAGCCCGCCTGATATTCCGAGATGACATTATATTCCTCGGTCCATAAAGTTAGCCGGTCCAGCAGCATGCCCGTATACAGTTTGGTTACAACATCTAAAAAGGAAATACCTCTGTAATTGCTAGGACAGGCAGTGTCTCCCTTCTCATGGATGGGAAAAATAATGGCTTTCCTGAAACAGCCAGGTACTCGAGCATTATCCCAATAACTATTAAAGAGAGACAACAACTTGCCTAAATAAGAAATAGGGAGATGTTTAAAAAATTCAGCATGAACCCGATCAAAACCCGGTGCCTTGTTATTCTTTAATTTCGATATGACCGACTGCAATTCTTCAATAGTGAAGGGAGTATCCAACAGCTCCAAGTGCGCACTCGGTTCGGCGTATGAAAAGGTAATCGGTTCTACTTGGTGGTTCAAGAGTTCAGAAAAATGTTCTTTCCACTCCCGCAATTGTACACTATCACTGATAGCGAAGAATTTCCTTTTCAGTCGGTTTGCTATCTCCCAGAATTCTTTCGACTCCCTTACCGTATTGAATTTTTCTAACATATCCCGATAATAAGTAATCTTACGGGATTTACAAACCGCTTTACAGTGCTTATTAGCCTCCAGATAGGCCGCCCTGACCATGCCGGCATTAGTTTGCCGAAAGAGGTTTAATAGCTTAAAGGCATACTTTCTGGCTTTAAAACAATCAAAGTTAAACCATCTATTCTTAAATTCCAAGCGGTGACCGGCAGTTACCCAGCGACCCTTATCACTTGCGCATTCTTTAATAAGCCCTATGCAGCAATCCAATGAAGTTTGCGGATCTAGTGAGTTAAAATTACCAAAATTGCGAATTTTAGCTTCTACCTTTTCGCAGAATAACAAATTATCTTCCTCTCTCCATCTCAGTTTGGGTAACAGAGATAAATTATTTTCCCGTTGCTTAGTACCTACACCAGTGAGAGACAAAACTAATGGCAGATGATCCGAGAAGCATTGCTGTTCAACCTGAAAGTTAGCCACGTACCTGAGAAGAACCACCAATACACAACACAGATCTATCACGGAACAACCGGCGCCTCCCACAAATGTATATTCCCCTCCCATGTCCCCTCCGGTTCTGCCATTCAGAACCGCTAATCCTGTATCCTCCAACTATTCAAGCAATTGGCCACCCCCTGGCATCTATCTTATTATCCTTGGAAGATCTCCAATTAGAGAGGGGTAGATTATGATTCTCCCTATCAGAAGCAAACAGTTCTTTAGGAATATCCTGCATTTCACCAATCCTGCCATTAAAGTCCCCAATAGCAATCAGTGGAAGGTGAGTGAGCAAATGTAATAAAGAGTGCAAGCTCCTGAAATCATTCTCCCCAGAGGAACAATTCAAATAGATTGGAATTATAGACAGTTTAACACCACCCTCCGACACCTCAAGTCAGCACATCTCCCCATAGTACGCAAAATTAACAACTTTACCAAGATTTGATTTGAAACCATACAGTTGCCCCCCCACTAGCTGTGCCATATTTAGCTGATTTCTTAGCAGGTACCCAATGTAAAATGTATTCTTTAAAATAATTCTGAAAATGTATCATCTCGTTTTCTACCACATATGTCTCAGGTAAAACAAATATGTCGTGCTTACATATATAACTATACAAAAGAAAATCATTAATTTTATTCTTTAAACCACAAACATTAAATGATATCATTGACAAATTAGTTATACTCTCAACATTTAAATTTACATTTACTAATACCTCAGACTGACAGACGGATATGTTTCATTTAGACTCTTCTTTAGACGTATGTGTTGTAGCTCCTGCTGATTGTTCCTCATCCCTAAATAACTTTGTCAAAAACTGGGTCATATCCTCTCCTACAAGTTCCTTAATTTTCTTCTTAGCGTCAGATAAACTTCTATTGTACATCAAGCCAGCCAGACTGATCACATTCAAATTTCACGCCATTTACAACAATATAATTAATGCCGACACTATATTTCATTTTGCCATTGATTCGTGCGACTTCCTTTCTTAGGAGCAGCAGTTTACTTCCAATTTTTCTAGAACGAAAGGAAATATCCGTGTGTATAACAAATTGTGACCATTTTTATATTTTAGAATCTCTAAGGACACGCTGTACCGCAGCAAAAGAAGAAAATCTTATGCATAAAGGTTTGTTACACTCAAATTCCCTGCTCAGTGTACACTCAGAGGCCCGGCTGGGCGGCAGTGGAGACGGGCGGGGTGATTAGGGTTTTAAAAATAAATAAATAAATAAATAAAATAAAATAAATAAACAAATCAAACGAGATAAACAAATCCAAGGTGAGGGAAAAGGAAAATTTGAGCGCCACGCTGTTGTAATTTAAACTGAAATTAATAAAAGAAACGAAAAAAAAAAAATTGCTTACCGCAACAGCGAACCGTATGTCTATGTGAATTGGCTGTGCTGCTATCTCTGGTCCAACCAAAAATTTCAAGTATAATTCAACAGCAATTCTCAGCTACATGTTCATCAAAAATAGATACTTCGTCCAGACTCTGGAACAAATTTACATAAGTAAACCGGAAACAAAACGATACAATGACTCCCAACTTAAAATAATTCTCTTTACACAAAAAAATGACTTCCAAATTAAAATAAATCTCTTTACACAAACAAAATAATTCTCATTCTATATTATAAAACATTAAACCAACTCCTATGAAGTTAAAGTGAACGGAAATAATATATATAATTACTGTAAGTAATATAAGTAAAATACAAACTAAATAAGTATTTAATGTAGTTCATTTTTAAGTAACTTTCTTTTTAAGTAATTTGATTTTAAGCAAAATATACGTAATTTACAACTGCCCTCAGTCTGTATTAAGGGTACCAAATGGGGAAACACTTTTCCTCTTCGCTGCACTTTAGTGCGGTAGCCGCCGGGTGATTGTTTCTTTTTTTTTATATAGTTATATGTATAAGAAACTACAATACATACAGTTTCCCGTCGAGGTACTGCCTGCGACCGGGTGGGTCCTTTTTCCTCCAACTGTCGAAATCCACCTCCTTCGTGGTACTCGGGGCGTCCTCTTGAGCCAGACGACCCGACGAGTTGGCAGGGATCAGGAGTTCGGTGCTATGCACTCACAATCCGGCAATGCCGATTAGAAAAAGCAGTCACAAAAATTCACCTTCACACAGTGAGCGACGGCTACCTACTGACCTACTAACGCATGTACGAAGTATATGCTATACTATAATGCAATAGTACACTAGTTTATGCTATTGTGGTACAAAGTACATTCCAGTATTTATATTAACCCTGGCCCTAGATACAGCACAGCCGTACTAATAAATTTCAAGGCCAATACACAAATAAAATTACGAGTATATTTGAAAATTAAAATAAATTTACATCTTATTTTATGTAACTGTCATATGACGGTTAGAGGTTGTTTATCCTTGTTACCGAGGGGGAAGGCTTCCACAATTCCATCAACTTCGAAACCCAGCACACCTGCACAAAATGAATTTCTTTTAATACTTTCTAATGCTAATATTTTTGGCAACCTTGAGTCGGGCACATTTAACACTTTAACGATATCCTCATGGTGCAGCGTCATTGTATATAGCTGTGTCGGCCTGATATGCCCCCTGTTTATTTAGTCATTTTTGATTCTTAACACTAATTGAATATATTAAAATTTTTTATAATAAATATAATTTTATAGAAAAGGAAATGTATTAGTTATAATAAATTTTGTACTGTTAAAATCACATATAATAATATTTAGGAAGCAACAGTTTTGGAGATAAATACTAAACCTTGGTAAATGGCCACAGTAATGCTGTAAGTAATAGCAAGAATGGGCACCGTTAACTCTCTAATAGAGGGACAATTTCATCGCTTCACTTCACACACACAATCCCTTACTTACTCTCTCTCAGTTCTCAGAAGGCGCTTAAATTTAAAGTCCTAACTTTAGGGCCAGCAGTGTTCTTTGTCCCTAACTAAGTAAGGTCCCTTTCACAAATATATATGTATTATTTCAACTTGTTGTGCTAAAATCACTTAACTACAAATGTCTATACTTTGAATCTTTAATCTTGTTCCCATGTAATTTGTCGGGTATTAAGTAAATTAAAGTTTCTGTTACAAATCTTCCACTATTTTCTATATTGTGTCTTCCATTTTTAATTTAGGTAATAGTGGCAAATGGTTATAAAGTTATATGAAATCGGAGGTTTACAAATCCAAAGTACCAACTGAAGTGAAATAATGATTACCTTTTTTACCTTTTATGAGATTTTCTCTATAAATACACAGAATGCTGAATAAATATTTTGATGTACATGCACGATGGAATTTCAACAATTTTTTATAAACAATACCCCTGGAATCGCCATGAAAAATGTGATATAGTTTGGAGGTTATAATCGGAGCTTATGAGATAACAAATGATAATGTTGAGTTAGTTAAAATTATTACATAGCTACATAGTTTAGTTACAATTATTACACTCATAGTTTCATATCAATTTACTAGAAGAACTGCTGTATATATGAATATACCTACATTAAAAAGCTATTTTCTTAAACTCCCTTTAAACTATCTACATAAATGCTATATAATAGGATCACGCGTATCACGTTTACTGAAATATTTTCTCAGGAAAACTGATTTTTTGGGGGTGCTGGGGGGGGGGGCAGTAGCGTTATACTTTCCTCCAAATTACCACTTCAGTATAATATAATGTTTTTATCACCTACATAATATTTGATAGACATTAGAATTATTAATAGAAATCTAAATTTGAAGAAAATCGGTTAACCGGAAATGCAATTTTAGTAAATAGGTATTTGAGTTTTTCCTAATTTTCTCGAAAACGATTCTAACGATTTCCTTTAAACTTGGAATGTACGTAAGTAAGTAAGAAACTATCACTTTTATTTGAAACATTTTTCTGAAAAAAATTGATTTTTAGAGGTGTATTCGAGGTCTGCTAGTTAGTTTAAATTTAATTGTGCACTGGCTTTCTAGCATTTTGACCGCTCAGATATGTATAGTCTATGTATATAAATATATCAAAGTTGTTGTTCATTTTGAAGAATAGAATACACCCCTGAAGTAGTAGCCCACATTTTTAATTTACACCCTGTATATGACAAACATATAAAACCAACTAATTTTTGTTATTAAGTTATTATTGGCAATAAAATTAATCGAAATGAAATATGAGATTTAGTACAAGAGCAGTAGGCATTAAATTGTTGTAGTACTGGTGTGGGGTGACCGCAATTCAATACCAGTCAATTATGGTTCTATAATATTACTAGCCTGAAATCAAGAGGGTTACCGTTTGAAACATTATACCAAGGAGAACGGTAGATTATGCGTTCAACATTATTATTTTTATCAGACTAAACTGATTGATCTGTTGTGCGCAAACAGATTGCTGGTTAAACAACAGGAGCTCCAATATTACACTCATATTGGTGAAATATATATTATATATTTGTAAATATATAAATTTATTACTTATTTAGTTAAGACTATTAAATAAAAGTAATTAACATTTTCTACTTTTACTTACTGATGAAATATGAGAAGCGAATATTAGTGTAGTGGTTATGAGCATTGGACTTGTATCTGGGAGGTCCCCAGTACGAGTTCCGCATATACCTGCTAAATTTTATATTCGTTTAAAAAAGTTAATAGTAAAGTATGTGCTTTAGCCTCCGTCCACGACGCCTAATTTAGCAGCTGGACGTTAAACCCGCCTGAAAAACAGGCATTACTTTACTTTAGTTAAAATTTCATCTTGAGAATATAAATAGATAAAACAATTATCTATGTACATGAAATTTCCTAATCAATATGAAATTTTGCGAGGATTTTATTACGCGTTTATTGCGTGCACTTCAAGCGGAAATATTACGATCGGTTCAACTTTTTGAAATTGAATTTTCACCGGAAATACATGTTTTCAGATCCTCTGAGTTATGAAGCCAACACACGATTTTCTCTTACTACAAGTAATCCAAAAATAATAAATAATGCCTTTAAACTTGAATTTTTTCTCAGTTACCCTCTCATAAACGTTGAGGTAACAGGAAGTACATGTTCCTTAGCAGGTATAGCAGGTAGTATTGAAGTGATTAAAATTTACTCCAGAAGACAGTGCCAATAAACAATTCTGATGTAATACACTCACACAGACTATCTCTTACTATAACGTTTACAATTGTTTAGTTGGGTTGTCCATAAAAAATTTGGTAAGGGTTCTACCTGAATACCTGAGCGGCTTTATGTCGAGCATTCTATGTCTAAACCTACAAAGCTTGTGCAAATTTAAATTTAAACTAACGGATAGATCCCCAATGCCACTTTAAAATAAATTTTTTCAACATTTTTAATCAAGTATAAGTGAATATATTTTCTATCTATCCAGCAAGCATTCCAGTTTTAAATAAAATCCTTGTAATCGTTTTCGAAAACTTCGAAAAAACTTGAAAACCTATTCTATATTATCCCACTTTCGTTTAACCGATTTTCTTCAAATTTGGAATTCTATCACTGCTACTAATGTGTTTTATTAATATTATGTAGGTAGTAAAGGAACCATATATTATATTGAAGTGTTACTTTAGAGGAAAGCATGACGCTACTGTTCCACTAGAACTCCCAAAAAATTACTTTTTCACGCCAAACTGTTTCAAATAAAAGTGATAGGCATTTATGTGTGTAGAATAGAATAGGAAGTTTAAAGAAAGTCGTTCCAGCCATTTTCGTGAAAATTACGAAGAACTGGAAAAAGCATTCAATAAAGTCGTATTTGCGGTAGATGGATTTCATCCGAAATTTTCGTGTCTGATGTGGTGGTATTTTCTAAACGAAATACCAAGTTTGAGCTTCCTGCGACTTTTCGTTTTTGAGATATTCTGTTCACACACACACACACACACACACAGTCATACAGACCATTCGCTGAAAATAGTTTTTCGTATTAAGTGAACCCGAAACCATGTATTTCCGGTGATATCGAAAATCTATCATGATCGCAATAAAAGCTCAAATTTGCTATTCCGGTCAGGTACCACAATCACATCTGACACAAACAATTTCTAAAATCCATCAACTAGAAATGGGAATATCTTCAGAATTTTTTTTATTTTAATATCTACATACATATTTGCCTATAACTCCATATTTTGGCCATATTTTTTTTTTTTTAGAAAAATTAATTTTTGGCGGGCTCTAGGGAGGCTGCAATATTAAGCTTCCCTCTTATGTGATCTTCGGTGATAGAATGTGTGGTATTAATACCTATTAAAAACTAAGTTGTATTAAAACGCACTATACCAACGATTTTCTTGGAAGAGTAACAGCACCTAATAAGCATAATTAGCGCAACTAAACTATGGGTATAAAATTCAAGTTTAAAGAGTATCTATAATTAGAACTGTAATAGGTGCAGTAAGAGTAAGTTAAAATGGAATGTGATGAAATCCACTTGTGAGGGTTCGTAGCAAAATTTTTTAAATTAATTAGGTAATACTGCGTGTATCTGATTATCAATAAATTTATTATCTTGTTAAGCCTTTTCTGAATTTCACTCAACCTTTAACAATTTGATATAAAAAGAAAAAAAAAACGGACTCTGTATGGATGAATCGGATGAAAAGTAAATGGCAGAAAGGGGGCAGGCTAATGAACTGTACTGGGTCTGAATACAGAGTCCTTCAGAGTTACGTTGTACTAGGCCAATTAGTGAGATGCGTTACACAGACATACAGATATACATACAAGTACAAGTGTGGTCGACTGCTTTCTGTTCAATAGGAATTACAACTCAAGGGAAACCAGACAAAACTGCACTCTGGTTTTTAATTAGTACAAAACTTTATACACTAAGCTATTATATGCAGTATTTCATAAATTGTATATGAAACTTGTTGCACTAAACAGCTCAATATGGAAGTTATTAACGTAATTACTAAAAAAAATATACATATATATATATTTAATGATTTTAATTTTATGTTATTTAATGCCACTAAATGTTGGATGTTTGTAGAGGTAGTGGCCATAGAGACGAATCTACAGCTAAATAAAAGATCTATTGTGGCTCCCGATGAAAGTCAAGGTTTGTACATAGATCTTTAAAGTATATATGGTACCAGGGACGTGCCCTCTATGTAGGGCAAGGTGGGTAGTGCCTACCTTGAACAAAATAGATCGGCAGCCACCGATCATAACATGCACCTAATCAACAACGCTATAAATGTTAATTTGATTATTATGCATAGAATGTAAAAGATTTTAATTTTTTATAGATTAGGTAGGCATAATTTGCCTCTGCCTTTCAATCTCAGTACGTATGCTACGCATCGTATTAATGTAGTAGTCCACGTGCTGCCTACACTCCTTCACAATACGTTCTCTTTACGAGCTATGTAGGCGGGAAGTAAATCTGCCTCTGGCCTTTAAAACTCTGGTTTCCACACTCTTATGTTGGTAGAGATGAAAAGTTAGAAGAATATTGCAGAGAAAACAACTAAAAGTTATACGAAAGGTTCAATTAAGAAAGAAAGAATGGGAATATTTGGCATAATTTGAGATATGTATGATTTCAAAAACTTCAAGATCATTTGATCAATTGATAGAAATAAATTTCAAAAACTTGCTTGCCCATTTGATAAGGATGCATTTAAAAGTTTAGAAAAGAACTACGATAGTAATAGTACTGAAAGCGGATTTACCTGGAATTTAAGCAATGCATAAGTATTTCTAGATAAATCTATTAAAAATTTGCTTGATTTTATAGGTATTATTAAAAAGGAACTGGATTAAACGTTTCCCTGAAGCTGTGAAGTTGTTGGAATTGATTTTGACAATTCCTGCTACAATTGTTTCTACGGAGAGGACATTTACTGCTTTGAAAGCGATTAAGCGCTACACTAGGAACAGAATGACAAATCAAAAGAGTTTCGTCATTTGCTTTAATATCCATTGAAAAGGAAAGACTTAACAAAGTAGAGTATAACCCCCACTTTCAATTTCTATAAAAAAGTGATTGATAGTTTTGCTACAAAGAAAGAGAGAAAATTGGATATCCTATACGAGCAGGGTATACTAACAAAGCTTTCAATGATAGTTTACTCCATAAAGGTCACCGATTGACTATCCTGAGTAATTACTGACGGCACGTGCCTGGTGGGTGCATAATGAAGAGTGTGTGTAGTTGTTGGAATTTTCCAGTAATTTCGCTAAACCCAAATAATTATACACATCAACTACCACCGTGCATGTGTCCTATATGGGATTGTACGACTCAGTGTATGGGAGGAGTCAGTGTAAGTGTTGTTCGTGTTGTTTGGCTGGGATGCCCGCAGGGACGTCAAGCGCCGAGAAGAAGTGGCTAATCCACATTCTCCCTCTTAAATTAGAACGATTCAAATCGTTCAAAGTTCAAATTTGATAAGCATTTTGTTTATCATTCAGAACTATAAATTATACTGAATTGGTACTTTGGAGGAAATCTTAAAGCTACTGTTCCCTTGGTAACATCCAAAAAATTCAATATTACCGGGAAAATGTTGCAAATATAAAAGCGATCGGCATTCATGCATGTAGATAGTATGTGACGTTTAAAGAAAATCGTTGGAGCCGTTTTTGCGAAAATCGAATAACTGGAACAAAAATTCAGCAGATTCACAGTTCCGGTTGATGGATTTTGTCCGAAATTTTCGTGTCTGATGCGGTGGTAGATATTCTTTAAACTTCGTTCACTATCTACTACACATAAATGCTTGTCTTACCTTTATGTAAAACATTTTCTCGGGAAAATTGATTTGTGGGAGGTTCTGGGGGAACAAGTAGCTTTATATTTTCCTTTAAGTACCACTTCAGTATAATATATGGTTTTTACCAGCATATATAATATTAAAACAAATTAGAAGCATTGCTATCCATTGCAAAAATTTGAATGAATTCGGTTGATCGAGAGTGCAGTGTTACAGAATAGATTTTTGCATTTCCTGCAATTTTCATGAAAACGATTGCTTGCTGCTTAGATAGGAACGTTTCAATTTTATTTGATAACATTTTCTCTGAAAAATTGATTCTAGTTGGTTCTGAGGAATCTGAGATGTTAAAATTCAAATATGTTTGTTCATTATTGATGCTTTGTACAATGTAATCATTCTCTACTTGCCTGCATTATTAGATTTCACTCCCCCCCCCGGCCTGTATCTTTATGTTAGGACATATGTAATTTGAAATATAAATAATATTTATTTTATATATAACTGCATCACGAGGAGTAAAAGAAAGTCGTATGAGTATTTCATACCAGTTTTTTTTAAAAAATAGTTCACAAAATCTTCTCGACAATTTTTGAGATTGCTGAACTTTAATCTTTATTCTCCTTAAATTTGTTTTTTTAACCAAATTGAACTTTTACAACTTTTATTTTGTAACATTATTCCAGCAAAATTTCTTCCAGAGAGGGTTGGTTTTCTGTGACCGTATAGCTTCCTCTTCAACGTATTTCATTGTATATCCTGTTGATTGTATATCAATTACACCAGCATGTAATTGACACAACAAACCAGTAAGTTCACAATTTTCATTTTCAATACAAATTTACTTCCTAAAAATTATTATATTTTTCGCTTATATTTATTGACTGTATGCGTTAATTAGTTAATAAATGCGTTATCATAAATAAATTAGTAAAGAGTTAACTTTAAGTACTTTAAAGATTACTCAAGTATTTGTCCAATAAACACTGAAAGAACACCATGCAAATGGTTTTAAATACTCATAAGGATCTATAGTAACATATTAATCAAGTCAAAGTAATTATTTCCTTCTTAAGTGCCACTTAATCTGCCAACAGAAGTGGCAACTTTATAGTTGGCTCTATTTCTCTTTTCAGTTTTCCGCGATTTTCTTGAAAATTGCTTCAAAAAGTAATTTCTTTAATCGCGGCACTAACTAGAATATTAATTCCTTTTGTACTGTAATTATAATAGTTGAGGTTTTTTATTTTATTTTTCCTGAGCGTACAACAATGTTTTCTTTCCTCTATTCAGAATATTGTTTTTAGTTCTGTAGTGCGTTTTATATTTTGTAAATATGTATATATATAATTTGTAAATCAGTCAATCAATCAATGATATCCGAAAATTTGACACGATTACAATACTTCCTCTTACTAGGATATAAGAGAAAGTAAATATAAGAGTACATGAATGGAAAGCATTAGTTAAAAGAAAATTAAATAATGCTAAATTTTGAAAAAGCTCTTTATATATATATAAGTTATATATGTATATAAAAAGGTAGCGCCGGCGCGTCAAACTTTTCTTTGAAGCGACAGCAAGCACGTTGTGCCGGTTATACAGTATCTGTCGTGCAGCTGTGCAGTGCGGGACATAAAACCAGCCAAGCGCCTAAGCCACAACACTTTTTATCACATTCTTTTTTGTTTTCATTTTTAAAATACGATCAAAACATTATTACAAAATCCTGTACTTTATTATGAATTAAATTAATCATTTTTGTTTTATTATAACAAAAAAAAATTATCTAATAATAAAAAATTAAATAAATTATGTAATGTTTCAAAAATATAAAGGCATAATATTGCCAAAAAAATTCTTATTAACACGATGTGGAGAGCGTTTATTATCTCTGCTTTCGTCTTTTTAGGCTGTTCTGCTAATAAAGGTAAGTCACATTATTATTATTATTATTATTTAATTATTAAAAATAAATGTAACATTCTATAAACAATTTTTCTTCTTTCTACAAATATTTATTGAAAAATAGTAATCATTGCAATGTATACATGTATTTTTTTGTTAAAGTGATAAATTGCTATGTTAATCCAATATAAAAGAAAATTCTCTCTACAAATATATATATATATATTTTGTCACGAAACACTATCACGTAGCTGCATATTTATTGGTAGATATTCTTTTATTGGGAGGGAATATTGTGTGTTTTTTCACATACAGTCTATGACATACAAATAATTTGATTTTTTCTTTACTCACTTTTTTTTATCAATTTTATTGAATAATAAAAATAATTGGAAATTATTGTTGAGAGAAAGAGAGCAAGAGAGAAGAATATTCAAATTATTTTCTCCTTTGAAACAAAATATACTATTAATAAATCGTTAATAAAAACAAAATTGTAGTTCATTCAAACGACTTTCTCTTACTTCAATTTACACAGTTATAACTGACAAACTTCGTTCAAACTTGTAATTTTTACTAAATAATTAGTAGACATCAATTTTTTTTTTGAGGGAACATGAGCATCGTGCTTCACAGAATCTCTCTATAATCAGTTTTCTCGGGAAATAAGTTCAAAAACCCATTGGTATTATGAATAAAATTGCAATGACGTACTTCCGGTCAACTGATTTTCTTACAAATTCGGAACTTTGGCCATCCAATTAATTCTAATTAATTTTATATTGTCCTATAGTAGATTTAAACGGCACTTTAGAGGAAAGCAGAAATTATTCGGTAAACTGCTTAAGAAAACAAAATTGATAGATATATTTTATAGGTTTATGTAATGAAAGTTTGGTAAGCTGCAAAAAAAAAAACTGTCCAGTAAATATGCCTTTCTGATAAACCGATTTAATTGAAAATTAAACTCTTTAGGAGAAAACACATAATCTTCCCTTAGCTCTTCAAAAAAAAAAAAAAAAAAACCATCTTAAACCTCAAAACGAATATTTCCAGTGAAAGCAGGGTATTGAAAATTTGACATAATCACAATACTTCCTCTTATAGCAGTAACAGAAAGTAAAAAGAATTTGTTTTTTTATATTTACAATTTTCCTGTGGAAAAAAATGAGAAAGTGGAAAATAACATCTTGCCCTAAGTGTCAACGGCTACGTTTTCATCTCTCGAGTGTGAAAAACATAGTAGCCTTCGAGTTCTAACAAAAAAAGGTAAATTTTTTTTTGTGAATCCTACAAACACACACGGAATCATTCATTGTACACAGTTACCTTTTTACTTTCTCCTAATACTTTGACAGGAAGTATATTGTAAATGTGTCAGATTTTCACCGGAAATAAATGCTTTGATATTTACTGTGCACGAAGGTTTTTTTATTTTATTTTATTTTTTTTATTGGTATGAATAAAAGAACAATATAATTCTCTGTAGTACTAAAGAAATTATTAAAAAAAAAAAAATTTAAACAAATCATTTCTTGCTGTGGATATAACCGACACAAAGATTTCGGTCAAACTCCTACAGATAGCAGTACAAGTTTATTATTATTATTTCTCAGTGGCATTATCTCAGCTAATAACAAAACTTGGATATAAAATAAAATACAAACTAAAATTGTATTTATTAGTGGGAAAGTTGCAAATTTCCCAGCCATCGTAACCTATCAGACTTTATAGCGGCAACTATATCTGGCTCACCGGACAGTTCTGCGATTTCTCGGTTCGTCCTGATTTTATAGCCATCTTACGTCTTTACAGGTCCGAATATTCTTTCTACCTGCACATCTTTTGTTAGTCCGCTTTGGTTAATACCCATGCATCGATCACCTACAAGAAACTAAATTCTAGCAATACTGTTAATATACCTTAATTTTAAGAAGAAAAACCATACATTATAGAGAAATGGTGTTTCAGAGGAAAGCTTATAGCTGCTGATCCCCCCCCCGCCATAACACAAAATAAATTACCTCGGGAAAATGTTTTACTAAAATTGTATAAGCATTTATGTCCATAGATCGTACACGAAGTTTGGAGAAAATAGCCAATAAGATAATATTTAAAGAGAACCGGGAAAAACTGAATTAAAAAAAACCTTTAGTTAAGACACATTTATGATTAATGAACTTTGGCCGAAAGCTTCGAGTTAAATGCCATGGTGGCACCAAAACGAAATCCCAAATTTATAGCTTCCGCAAGTTTTTGTTTTCAAGATATTTTGGTCATAAAACACATAGTCGTACATACGACATCCATTAAAAACTTTTTTCGCCCGGGGGGGGGGACTTCAAAACATGCATTTTCGCGGTAATCTCAATTTCAAAAATCATACACGATCGCAATTCTTCCTCTTACCAACACTGAGAGAAAGTAGTAAAATGTGGTGTGAAACATTCACACAAGTTTCTCTAACTCCAGTTTACAGAATTGAATTTTTATAGTTAGTTTACCAAATTTCATGAAATTCGGTATTATGGCAATCTGTTTATTTGTAATTAATACTATTTAGAACATAGAATGTATAAACCATTTTAGCACTTTAGAGAAAAACATAACCCCTCCTTTCTCCCAAAAACCACCTGAAATGAATTTTTCCGGAGGAATGTTTCAAATAAAAGATGAAGCTCTTTGTATGTGTAATCGATATACCAAGTTTAAAGAAAATTATTGAAGCAGTTTTTGAAAATATCTTAGAAAAGTGAAAAAAACTGATCAGTAGAATTACACTTCCGGTCAACCGATTTTCTTAGAATTTTGGCAACATATTTAATTCTATATAATACTAGCTAACCCGACCACGCTTCGCTGTGGCTCAGTCTGATTTTTAAGCTTAACCTTGCGTCATTTTGATAATTTGTTTCGATGCTTTGGAATACCCTGTCTACTAATTCTTCTTTTGAAAGTACAATGTTCCAGAAATTACATGGGAAGGTGATTTTTCCCGTTTCCGGATTTGTAGGAGCAGTGCCGTTACCGAGTACGAGCAATTGTCTTGAAAATATGGCCGCTGTTGGATCGTTTTGAAGGTGAACTCTCATATTCGATGTTAAATGAATTTTTTTTACTGTGCTCCAAAGAGTTGAATATTTCAAGCAGGCATGCAATTCATCAGCTGGTGTTGAGCGAGGTATCACTGGAAGCGTTTGCCTGAAGTCACCGGCTAGTAACACCAATGGAACCTGATTATTTCGCAAGTCTTTCAATGTATGTTCTACTGCTTCCAATGACTTCTTATAAGGCATCGTACACTCATCTCGTACAATGGATTTTGCACGCCCGAAGAACCTTTCCCATTCCTGATGTTTTAGAAATGTTACATGTTGGGTTTTCTGTGAAGTGCATGTTTAAGTCATGACAGTTTAAGAGCTGAATGCACTATTCTACCTCTTTCCATCAACGTAGCAGCACTACCTGAAGAAGCAAGTGCTAACGCAATATGGCCGTTTGAGCGGATTTGAGCTTGGAATTTCCTGTTTCCGTGGGAATTTCGAAATAGAGGTACTTATAAGTAGTTAAAAAGGAGGTTCAGAGAGTGAGCCACCATCGCAACGCGTCTGAGTCTGTCTATTTCTGCCAACCTCGCGAAACGCTCGGAGAAGTTCCCGTTTCCTTGGGAATTTCGGAGTAAAAAGTATATATAACACTCTTATATAGAAATGCAATGTTGTGTAAAAATTTCAAGTCAATCCATCGACTGCTTTTCGAGTTTTGCGGCCACAAACATACGGATGCTGAATTTTTATATATATAGATTATTTACTAGATACAATTATATAACAAATTAAAATAGCACTTTAGAGAAAAATATAAGCCCACTCCTACTTCTAAGTTCCCTTAAATGAATTTTTCCAGGGAAATGTTTCAAATAAAAATTTTAGTCTTTGTGTATATAGTTAATATAACTAGTTTAATGTAAATCGTTTTGGAGAAAATCGCAAAAAACTGGAAAATCCATTCAGTAAAGTGGTGCTTCCGGTTGAGGAATTTTGACAGGTAAGGTCCTGTCAGATTCCATGGTGATACCCACTAGGAATGTCAATTTTGAACTTTCTGCGATTTTTCGTTTTTGTGCTATGGTGTTCACATACATATAAATATACAAATATATATATATATATATATATATATACTCACACTTACACACAAACACACACACATACATACCATTCTCTAAAAACCACTTTTTTTAGATAAGGAACCACAAACCTGCAGTTTCAGTGAAAACTCGATATCGAAAATTTGACGCGATTAGAATACTTTCACTAACAGCAGTTTGAGAAAGTAAAAATAAAGCAGTTGAAAATTTGCAAACAAAAAGTTCTCTTTTATTAATTTCTGTAACAATATCTATTGATGGATATATAACAGCATCAATTTCAATCCCATCTTTGTCCATGTACAATTCCAGATATTTTCAATTTCGTTTTCCACTTCGATATAAATAGATAGATAACAATTTTTTGTTCCCCGGAGGCTGAAATATAGTATTAGGATCAATGTCAGTCAGTGATACGCCCGGCGAATGAAAAACACTTTTCGAGTCTTCAAAGATTTTATTTATTAAATTCACCACCACCATTAGAAATATTATTATTTTTGATTGATATTTCTCCTTTATTTATTTTTTTTTTACTTTCTCATGCTGCTTATTTGAGGAATTATTGTGATTGCAGCAAATTTAATGAAATTGAGTTTGCACCGGTAATATATGTTTTGAATGCGAAAAAAATGTTTTTAGTGACTGGAGTCCTTACTTTAATGAACAATATCACAAAAACGAAAAAATTAAACATATGATATTCCACCATTGAATCTGACAGATGTCGGTTAAAATCCACCAACCGGAAAAGCGATCGGAAGTGGAAAGGTTCCAAAAATATTCATTAAACTTCGCAAACTACCAATACAATAAATATTTATCACATTTATATCAAACACTTTCCCAGAGAAATTGATTTTTCATGATTGGAGAAGCTACAATGTTAAGCTTTCCTCCAAAGTGACTATTCCATATTATGTTTGGTTCCAAAATGTATATAATACTAAGGTGTATAAAAACATACAAGCTAAACCGAGTGTGTGACAGAAACATAAAGTTGAAGTGATCTCTCTAAACGTATTGGTAGTCTTACTCTGACGATAGATGAGAATCCGTTCAGAACCAACAATATGATGCATACTTTGACTGCTGAAATCGTAGACGTATAGAATTTCAAATTAAAAGAAACCTAGGTTAACCGAAAATACAACATTATAGAATAGTTTTCCTGGGACTACGTGGAATTTGGGTCAATTTTTTTTTTTAACTTTTAAATTGCTTAAAAGTTTTATTAAGTATAAGGTATCTGAGTTAGAATTAAATTTAAACTATCGTTAAAAACTTTGCGAAGGTATTGTGAAAGAGGGCGCTGCCATTCAATGTAGCCACAGTCACGTAAACAATACTTGTTTATACTAATCATCGCGATTAGCGCCACTAGCTCGATAAACGTTTGGTGAACAATGTAAGTTTAAAGAAAAATTCATTGGAATTATTACAAATTGCTGTAAGTCGTGTGAGTGTTTCCTAACAGATTTTGCATGAATGAAATATTAAAATATCCATTAATATCACTGAAATAATACTTGTTGTGATTACAGTATAGTAAGTTGAATTGAAATTTGCCTATCCAATCTATATGTTGAATATGAATCAATACTGTTAGCTTGTCACCAACTTCTATGCGACATATCACCGATATCTTAAAGTTGTACCGTCACTCTAAAGGTTACTCTGCAATGAAAAGAAATTAAAAAAACTGATGTGAAACCATCACACGCCTTTCTTCTGCTGCTGTTAATATATTTATATATAAAAGGACGAATTTTCTTTTAAACACCAAAATTTACTCATTGGGCGTAACCCACTCTGGGTATTGGTGTAGTAGTTATGAGCATGAACTTGTAACTAGGAGGTCCCCAGTTCGAATCCAGCGGTATAAATGCTAAATTTTACATTTGTTTAAAAAATGTTAACAGTAAAGTAGATGGGCTTCGCCCCCGTCCACTCACCTAATTTGCTTAATTGGAAGTTAAGCGTGCCTGAAATAATAGGTATTACTATAGAGGGGGGGTAAGTATCTAACCATGTAGAAGTATTAATGTCGCAAATTCCTCAGACTCCGCCTAAAAATTTTTCCAGAAAAATGTAACAAATAAAAGTGAATATCAAGCTTGAGTTACATGCGATTTTTTTTTTAAATTTTTTAGATATTTTGTTCAAACACACAAAACATTGTTTTGTAGAAAGAAGTACCTGAAACGCAAAATTTCTGGCAATTTCAAGTATTAGACATGATGGCAGAAATTATGAGGCCAAATTTTATATACAATATTGTATATAAGGCATGGAAAGCTTAGTAGCTACCACAAACATGGAATCATAGAGGTTGAAAATTATTCATTAAAATTCATTCCAGAAAGTTTGTTTTCATATTTCAAAAAATACAAAAAGTTCACAAACAAAACTTTTTTGTTTTTGTAAAATATTCTGCTTTGATAAAGTAATACTAAAAAAAAACAGCTCAACATTTATGTAAATTTAATTTTTCAAAGCCTTTGCTTACTTGCTCACTCCCTCCACTCATACACACAAATCAACTGAAGTAAGACTGCTCTTTCATGAATTTTTAAATCTTACGTAATTTATTACTCTTATATTCTTTGGGGGGAAAAAAATGCCAGCTAATCAAATACAGGATCATTGTCTTTATTTATCAAGTTGACATCATCAACATAGATAATCTTTTTCACATATATCAATTCCTTATCCTTGTCAGTGTAAAAGATAATGGAACAGAAGCGGACTTAAAATTGAACTCTAAAACACTCCCCACCATTGCTGACAAGAATTTTGACCACTCAGCACCCAATGTATGGGATATGTAGGGTGACCAGAGTTATCCTAATCCGTGCTATCCTAATCCGTGTTAGTTAGATATTGTGCTATCCTAATCCGTGTTAGTTAAATAGAAATATATCTGAATTCAGTATGAACTTAATGTCGGAATTTTGTTACAAATCCATTAACCGTAAATGTGCCTTTAATAAATTGTTTTTACTTCCACTTACTGGTAGTTAGTGACGGGAAGTATTGCGATCGTGTCAAATTTTCGAAATCGAAATTCGATCGAAATTTTCGAATTATCTGTGTCTGTTTGTGCGCGTTTGGTTGGTGTATCTGTGTGATTGTGTATCGGGAAATCGCAGAATGTTCAAAGTTGATATTTAGTTTAAGTGCTACAATAAAGTTTTGATCAAAATCGGTCAACCGGAAGTAACACTTTAATGCATAGATTTTCAGTTTTTCTCGAAAATGGCTCCAACGATTTAAACTTAATATTAAGAACTACATGTAGAGAACTATAGAACTACATGTAGAGAACTATAGATTTTTATTTGACACATTTTTCCGAGAAAATTCATTTAAGAAGGGTTTAGTGTAATGTTTTCTTCTAAAGTGTTATTCTATCAGTGATTTTTCTCCATAAACACCGACGGGTTTCATTAAACTAAACATCTAGTTAGAATTATAAGTATAAAGAAAATTTGTCATTTCTGTAAGATGCTGGAAGAAAAAGTCATGGGAGTATTCCACACCAGATATTTTTTCAGTTTCTCCCGTTTTATTTCTCAAAACGGCTCCAAAGTTTTCTTTAAACTTTGTACACTATAGTATCTATAAACATCAATTTCAGTAATATTTATTTGCAGCATTTTCCCAGGAAAAATCCATCTACCGGAAGGGCGACTTTGCTGAATGGTTTTTGTTTTCAGTTTTTTGTGATTTTCTCAAAAACCGCTCCAACGATTTTCTTCAACTTGGTACATCAGTTAGACATATAAACAGCTACAAGTTTTATTTGAAATGTTTCTCCGGGAAAATCCATTTAAGAGGACTTTTGTAGGAGGGGTGGGCTTATGTTTATGGCCTCTAACGTGCTATTTCAGTTATCACCCAATTCTACTAACTAAATAATATTAGAATTAAATATATTGTTGAAATCCCGAGTTGGAAGAAAACTGGATGACCGAAAGTGCGCTTTACTGATAGAGTTTTCAGTTTTTTGTTTTTTTCTCTAAAACGACTCCAACGATTTTCTTTAAACTAAGTATGTAAACTGCACATATAAAGCGCTACAATATTCATTTCTCCGGGAAACTCAGTTAAAGGCACTTTTGGGGGAGCGCTGGGGGTTATGATTTTCTCTAATGTGCTATTTCCGTTCAACAATATGCTATACAGTTCTATCAATATATTAGAACTGTATAAGTTGCCCAAATTCTCAGTTTGAAGAAAATCGGTTGAGCGGAAGTGCGACTCTACTAAAAGGTTTTTCGTGTGATTTTCTCCATCAAAATGCCGACGGTTTTAAATACTAATAAGCATCGTATGTATGAAGATAATTTGCCATTTCGCAGTAAGAGAAAATCGTGGGAGTGTTTCACGCCAGATTTTTTTTTTTTGTTAAAATTTCCAAGTGAGAAAATAAAAAATGAAAATAAGATATATAAAAGATGAACGCTCACTGTTGTCAGCATCACAGACACGTAATCTGATAAGAAATCCAATTGTAAGATGTCAACTCTGTACAGTTCATGCAAAGTTGATCTTTCTTCATCACAAAAAAAAAAAACGAGAAAAGAGACAGATAGAGCGAGAGAAAGAGAGAGAATGAGACTCTTTGAACTTGCTATCTGATCCACTTTAGTAATTTTTTAAAATATTACCTTGAAGAGATCATTACCGCAACCATTTTAGTATCTCTTAATTAGCTATATATATATCCAATCTCCAATTTTTTAAAGCTATTGATGATTTAATCCGATAAGGAGATCTTTGTTGGTATAAGCTACTAGAAAAACTTATGGGTTATATAGGCAATGATTTCTTTCAGTTTTTCTTCCAAATTTAGCAAAATTTAATGTCCTATTTTAATACAGAAGAAAATTTTAGTTCAGTAAGCAGTATTATCATTTCTTCAAAATTATTACAATGAATAAGTCATTGGACACTTTGGATTTTGATATCTTTAAACTAAGTATGTGAACTAGACATATAAAGAGCTACAAGTTTAACATTTCTCCGGGAAAATTCATTAAAGGCACTTTTGTGGGAGGGCTGGGGGATTATGATTTTTCCTTGTTTTCATCAATTCGAGATAATTTCGCCAGAAAATCATTATGTAAATTTCGTAAACCAAATAGATACGATACTTAAAAGTACATTTTTTGATTTCATTTTGGAGGGGGGGCTTGTTGTCACTTATTTCTTTGGTGACTTTTTTGTAAAAAATTATCTACACATTCAGAACTATGGGTAACTGAAGTAGCGCTTCAAAGTGTCGTTATTTTGAAATAGCACTATAACACATGCGCATTTTTAATTTTCTCTTATTTCCTAGTAAGAGGAAGTATCACGATCTGCAGATTTTCGAACTGAGGTTCACCGGAAATACATATTTTACCTTCCCTGAATAAAAAAAAAAATTGTTTTTAGCGAGTGGTCTTTGAATATGTGAGTATGTGAACAAACTAACTCAAAAACGAAATCAGATACCTCAAACTTGGTGTTCCGTTTACGAACTACCATATCAATAATTTCGGGCAAAATACATCAACCTAAATGAGAATTTACTGAATGAATGTTTTTTTCTAGTTTTTGGTGATTTTCTAAAAAATAGCTCCAACGATTTTGTTTGAAAATCGTATACTATCTGCACAGATATACAACCCTATTACTTTTATTTGAATTGTTTCCCCGGGAAAATTTATTTTTGTGGCGATTCTGGGGAAACATTAGCGTTACGCTTTCTTCTAAAGTTCCACTGATATATGTTTTTTATTAATCCAATATTAATCCACATTACAAATATTGATAGAATCCAAATTCGAAGAAAATCCGTTTTGTCGGAAGTGCGATTATACGAATAGATTTTTGAGTTTTTTTAAAGTGTTCTCCAAAACGGTGACAACGATATTCATTAAATATGCAATGATTGCTGGGTTCATAGAATCGCATCACTTTTATTTGATAAATCATCCCAGGAAAAATGAATTTTTTGGGGTTGGTTCTGAGGGAATTGTAGCATTATGCTTTCCTCTAAAGTGCTATTACAGTATAATATATAATATTAATACAAACGGTAATAATATTGGAAGTGTTGATACAAACGATATTCTTTAAATCTGGAATGCTTACTGCACAGATAAAATAGAAAGATATTTTTAGACTGACGCTACTTAGTACTTGAAAGATCGCCAACAGTGACCACTCACCTGTATATATGTATAGTATTAACAGAGTAAGTAAAAGTCGTTTGAGTGTTTCATTCCAAATTTTCTTATTGTTTCATAACAAGCTGGCAATGATACGGAATACTCAATACTTTGTCTTTATATTAGCCATCCTTATTAACCAATAATAATTGTTAAGAAAATATACTCCTTTGTCTCTTAAAATAGGAAAAGTGTAGACCGGAATGAAGTGGGAAAGTTCTTTTCTTCCCCCACTGAAAGGGAAAAAGGAAAAGATATAGATAATATTTGAAAATTGTCTCACTAGATAGAGTGAAATGGAGCATGACAAATGAGGCACTTACAAAGCGATGGCGGACAAAACCAAATTAGGAAATTAATTTCTATATTTTTCTTTAAACCAATACAAAATAAAATAAAATAAAATAAACTCGCCAAGTATGTTAAGAATGTTGAAGTATAAATTTCTGGAATAGTTTAGTTCAAAAACACAATTAAGATTCTGTTTTTCGGGGATACCAAGAAGAAAGTTCTTTGAATATCGCAATTTTATTTATTATAAATTATTATTACTTTTCTCTTATTGCTGCAAGCAGAAGTGTCAAATTTTTGAATTGTGTTTACTGGTAATGCGTGTTTTTTGATATCACTTGAATATGAAAAAGTGATTTGTAGAAATATCGCTGTGTGTGTGTGTGTCTGGTCAGCATAAATTAAAAACCAGTAACTCGTATCATTAAATTGTAGTAACTTCAAATATATATTGCACATTATTATTATTGTGAACCCGAAAACGCCAGGTTATCGTTTTTTTACAAATTTGGAATTCCACCAATAGATCCATTCACAAAGAGGTGGCAAGGCCTTATTCCTCTAGGAGGCCCTTCTAAGCAGGCCTAGCAATGTTGAAAACGGCTCCGCCAAGAAACTCAAGATTGCTTATTCCCAACTGAGGAAACCTTGTCCTCAGCAGGCCGGCACACTCAAAAAGAATGCATACCGGAGTTTCTTCCTCGGCCCTACTGCGCAGAGCGCGTTATTTGCAAGTAAAAGCTGGTGCATGTGCCAATTCCACCAATGCTTCTAATATATATTAATTAATATTATATAAATGGTAGAACCACAAACACTATGGCAAGGATATCATAATGCTAGTTAGTGTTCCCTCCAGATCCCCCCTCAAAATAAATTTTTCCGGGAAAATGTTTCCAATAATAATAGGTATTTAAGTATGTAGATAGTGCAGGAAGTTTAAAGAAAGACTTTGACAGTCATTGTTCGAAAAAATCACGAATTACTGAAAAATTTGTTCACTTCGTGGTCTGACGCTGTGGTAGTACCTCAACGGAATACCCAAGTTTGAGCTTCCTGCAATTTTTGTTTTTGAGATATTCTTTTAAAAGAGACACACACAACAGTCTCACAGACTTTTACTAAGGATAAGAAGAAGTAAAGATAATCCATCAATTAAAATCAATCAATTGCAGGAAGAGAATTCTAATGAGTGTTTCATGCCAGATTATTTTTTTTAGTTTTAAATAAAAAGTTGTTAAATATTGATAGAAATTATCTTAATATTAAAAGTAGTTCAGTCATGAAAAATGTTGGTTATAATATTGGTATTATTGTTTTAATTCCGAAATTTCCTTCGATAACAAGAGCTCTGAAGCGCAATGAGAGAAAAAGGAAAAAAAAAAAAAATTAAAACGGCAACAGATGTTTAGAATTTATTGCAAATTTAATTTGTTTATCATCAGCTGCACCTTTTAATATAACAAATAAATTAAATAATATATTATTAATTAAAATTATAAAACAACTATATAATTTTATCACCATCTGTTGTAGATGTACGATATTAGGTTTATAAAGAAATAAATGAAATACAATTTATAACACAGGGGAGAAACAAAGTTCTTCCAAATTAACAAGTTACGGACTTTGCTGAAATAGGGAAAAATCTGACGTGAAACATTCACACGTCTTTATCTTACTGCAATTCACATGTGATTCCTTCACACTTATAATTATAAGTTTGAAGAACTAAACTGTATAAACTAAATACTAAACTGAATAAAACTACTTTTTCTGTTTCGAACATAACCTCATTTCTTCCCTCAAAATTCCCTAAATGACATTACACGGAAAAAGTAGCTAACAAAAGTGATAAGTCTCTGTATGAGCAGTAGTATGTGTCATCGCGAAATCATTTCAGTTTATGGCGAGGACGTTATTTCCAAACAACATGAGACAAAATGGGTATGGAACTTCAATTTTGGAAATTCACGATGAAAAGAGAAATAGACGGCCGTCCGTGATGACTAATGAACTGATGTAAAAAATTGAAGAGCATCATCGTTCTGACTTGCACAAACTTTGTCGTGAAATTTCATAAACCCGATTTCCCATCTAGCGTTCATCACTAACCACTAAAGCGAAGGAACATTTGGGTGATGGTGATTATGTGGAAAAATAATTTATTATCTATACTATAAGATCAGTAAGTTTCATTAAATAATATGCATCTTGTATTTAAAAAAAAAAAATCTTACAATCTGAATTTCCGGATAATCCTTGTACCAAGTTTAATGAAACCTGTTGGTGTTCTAATGGAGAAAATCGCTAAAAACTGAAAAAAATGTTTAAATAAGATTGCATTTTTGGTCAACCAAATTTCTTCACACTCGCAATTCTGGCGACACATTTTATTCTAATGAAATCTATATATCGTCTATGCTTCTTTCTATGCATCTAAATGCTTCTCTTCAAAAGTGAGGTATCTCTCTGTTCTCCTGCTCACTACGTAAACGTAAAATAAAATTTACATTCTGATATCGAGTGCAGTAGTGAATTATGTTTCATATTTTCTTCACCACCTATTAAAGGTTAAAGAGCACTTAACCCTTACCTTCAAGAGAGTGAACAAAAGTAACTTTCCATTAAATATATAACTTTTTGTAAGAAGCAGTTATATTGAGTTATAAAACTGTAAGCTCTTCGATTTAAGTCTATGGCCTTGTCAAACAATCCTGACTTCTCTAAATGCACTATCAATTGTCCAATAATTAAATACAAATGAAATTCTAACTTTACTATTCAGGTGTAATCTGAATTTTAAAGAAATCTTAAAATTTCAACATTTAAATTTTTAGCTTAGATCAGGCGATGGGAATTTAATTTGCTATAGTTACGCGAGCAGCAATTGTGTTTGGGAATTTGGAATTAAGTGAACTGTATTTTTATTGTGATATTATGTATTATTAAGCTAAAATGATCAGAACAATTGCCACCCAATAACTGAAAAACAAATGGCGCCGCAGTCGAACATGAAAGTTAGGTATTATTTAGATTAATTTAATTCAACATGTTATATAATTCATATTAAACATTAATAACTGTCGGTTCCTCCGCATTATACGGTTTCTTAGGCTTATTCCTGAAATAGTGCTGAAGGCAAATTAGAAAGACAGAGACTGAATAGGAATTGAGGACATTTATGGACTTGGAAAATTATTGAAATTCAACCAAAAAGCTTTCAGATGATAAAATCTAATTGAATAATGGATTATCCCTCAAGCTGTTTGTGTTTTGTTATCTTGCTGGCGTAGAAGGAATTATTTATTCACGTTGAAGCGCCTTAAATTAGAAAGTTTTGTAGTTTATACTCTGATATGAGGAAACATATCTATTGTTTATACTAGAATTTCAAATCGTAGAACAAATTTTAAGAGGTACGTATATCACTACAAACGTGGAATCATTTGTGAATATCCATTTGTTTCTTCTAAGCTTAATTAAAGCTAATATTAAATTTAATTGGGTTAAACAATTACTGATCCTGATTGTTTGTATTAATTATATAGAACTGCTAACAAAAAAATCTGGTGCGACTCACCCACACAACTTTCTCTTGCTGCAGTTTACAAAATTATAATTGACAAATAGTTAGTATACTATTCAATTCGTCGGAGTATTTATGTACAAAATCGCGAATACTTAAAAAACTGTTCAGTAAAACTACACTTCCGGTTTACTAATTTTCTTGAAACTCGGAATTTTGGCAATTTATTTATTTCTAAGTAATTTTGTTTAGATGATAGAATTGTATAATCAACTAAGATAGCACTTAGTTGATAGGGGTAAACATAACCCCACCTCTACTTCAAAAGCCTCCTTAAATGAATTTTTCCAGAGAAATGTTTCAAATAAAGGTTATAAATCCTTGAAGCTGATGTATGAAGTTTAACGAAAATTGTTAGAACCATTTTCGAGAAAATCGCAAAAAAGTGAAGAAAATAAGTTTCAGTAAAGTGGTACTTCCGGTTGAGGAATTTTGACAGTCCTAAACGGAATATCATGTTTGAATTTTTGGAGATTTTTTGTTTTTTAGCTATGCTGTAAACATACACATTTATTCACGTACACAAACACGCACACACACACACCATTTTCTAAAAATCACGATTACAATACACCGTCTTACTAGGAGTAAGAGAATATAAAAATGTGGAAACATACCAAACATGGTTTTCTCTTGCTGCAAATTTTCACAATTCTGAAAAACAAATTTTCTTGAAAGACGGATATTTTACTGAATCCTAAAACTCTCTTAACTCTTCATCTGATGATGGTACTCGTACATTATATTGAAATTTATATAGGGAAGCTTTAAAAGCAGAATTTAAAGAAATATCGTCTGAGTTGTTTTCAAAAAGTTGTTTGATGTGAAACACTCACACGACTATCTCCTGTAATTGACATATTTTTTTCAAACTTGTTGTGGTTAATAAAAAGACCTTTCTGACAAAGAATAGACTAAATTTATTTTTTATAAAACTCTACATTCATTAATTTAATTACCATATGATTAGATTATATAATAACTTGATCATACTTTCATAATACAACAAAAGAATAGTTTTTACATTCAAAGGAGAGAGTGGCCTATTCCAAATATTTTTTTAAAATGTTATTTGTCTTCAATTTTATATCAATGGGAGAGTGTAAATTTAATAAAATGACTTTTTGGAGTGAAGCATAACCTCCTCCTATTCCCCCCAAAACCTCTTTGAATGAATTTCTCTGAAAAAAATTGCAACCAAAAGTGATAGGTTTCTTATTCACAGTTAGTATCACAAATTTAACGAAATCCGCCGTTTCTTTTTATTGGAGAAAAGCAGAAAACTGTTCAGTAAAACGCAAATCCGAATTACCACTTTTATTCAAACTCGGAATTTCGGCAACGTATTTATTTCTTATTTAGTCACATTAATGGAAAACATAACAAAAACCACTTTAAATGACTAAGTCCGGAGAAATGTTGAAATCAAAGTTGTAGCTCATTACATGCATAGTTGACATTGCAAGTTTAAAGAAAATCATTGGAGCCGTTTTAGCAAAAAATTGCATAAAATTGAAATATTCTTTTTAGTAAGTGGTATTTCCGGTTTATTGATTTTAATCAAAACATTATTGTCACGTTTCCAGGTAGCAGTTAAACTAAATATCATGTTTGAACTTTCTGCAATTTTCCATTTTGGAGTAATGCTGACCACTCACAGACACACACACACACACACACTGACCAATTTCGAAAAAAACTACGTTTTCTGATCAAGGGAATCTCAAAACATGTATTTCCGTTGAAAAATCGATATCAAAAATTTAATACGATCGCAACCTATTTCTTTTTTTTTTGTGTAAAATTCTCACTCCCGTTTAACCGTTTCTTTTTTAAGCTTGGAATTCTAGTTAAGTATAATAAAATGACTCTTTATAGGAAAGATTAAAATTAAGCTCACCTAGAACTTTCCAAAAGTAAATTTTTCTGCAAATTGAATCCACTTTGAACAGCAAAAAATTAGTTGGCTAGGGCCAAAGAAGAAACCTTTTATTTTTAAAAAAGTTTACTCGACGTTTCGAACCTCTTTGGTGTCCTTCCTTAGGAACTGTTAACGACGAATGAAGATATTAATTGGAATGAATAACGTTTAATTGGATATTTAACTGTTTAATTTAAACATTAAATGTTCAATTTAGCTTTCCATTCCTCCTTAACAGTTCCTGAGGAAGGACACCAAAGATGTCAGATAGGTCGAATACACTTTTATAAAAATAAAAAGTTTCTCCTTTGGCTCCAGCCAACTAATTTTTTGTTGGTTTAATTAATATCGGCCAAACATAAATATTGTTTACATTGAATCAACTTTAGTTTAGTTGGAATCTACTATATATATGTATAGCTGGTATGGTATGCAAAGTTATTTAAGTACATCACTGTAGCCATTTTCCAGAAAACATGTGCAAGAAACGGAAGAAATCATTCTTGTAAAAATGGTTGATGAATTTTTGAGACTGAAGCCTCACAAATCACTTACAGCAATTAGTAAAATCAAAACAAAATTTACTGATTTGTCGATCGTTTTTTTCTTTAAAGATCGAAATAAATTTGTTGAATAAATTTACAATAATATAAAAATCGTATTATATATTGTTTAATTATAAAATTGAAAAAAGTCCGTAATCGTACTATTGTCTTTGTCACGAATATAAAAAAATTAATAAACAATTTAAATTTAAAATTAAATTATTAAAAATTAAAAAAATTTTTGATGTAGATAATGTTATAATGACAAAAATGAATTTATCTTTCTTTTAAGATTTTTTTTTTAATTATAGATTTATTTTATTATTATTATAATTTATTAAATAATTAATTAAATTTTAAATTAAATTAATTTAGTTAATGTATTTTTCATTTTATTATACAATCTGTTATTCCTTTGATGTAGTATCTAATGACCAGTACTGTAAGCACCATGGATTTAATTTTAATTATTTAGTAGTGACTACAAGGTAGAAACTAATTAGAATGGAAACTAAAACGATAAATTAATTAATTTGAGACAAGAACCACTATTTTTTTAGTGTTAGGTATATAAAATTGAATTTATAACAATGTTTAACAACAAATTACAAAAATTCCTTACTAAACTAATATTACGTTTGGCCATTGCTAATGTTATAAACAAAACGATGGTTAGCAGACGCCAGAAAAGTAGAAGAAAACTTTTCAACTTCAAAAAAAGGTTTTTTCGACGTTTTGAATTTCTTCCGAGAAAGAAATTCTCTCTCCCGGGGGCCTGTCCTAGTCACTCTCTGAGGAAAGATACCAAAAGTGTCCGAAATCTTCAAATATGACAGATTTATACTTGACAAATTTTTTTCAATGGTGGAATGTTTAACTTAACGTTTAGTTGCCCTTAAATATCTGCCATTTAGAAATACAAAACAGAGAGGATAACCCCACTACAATTGACTGATTTATTCCAAGAATTCTAGCAATGCATTCCAAGTTCTTAAAATTGTATATACGGTAGAACAAGTGTAATATTGCAGTTAAAGAAAAAATCTTAAATGTGCGCACCTCCAGTGTCTTTAGAAACTCAATTTTCATTGGGAAAATGTTTTAATAAAAGTGATAGTTGATTTTGTATGTAGTTTGTGAGCGGAGTTTAAAGAAGAACATTGGAGATTTGTTTTCGACAAAATCATGAAAAGCTGGGAAAAAAAGGAGGAGCATTTAATGAAGTCGCATTTCCCACTAAAGACTCATCCGTTTTTGATCGAAAAAACCATCAGATGTAGTTTTAGCATCTGAATGGAAAATCATGTTGAAGCTTTTCTGCAATATGTTTCTTTCTTTTTTTTCACAAAAACAAGAAACCAGTACTCTAAGCAGTTTGCAGAACTGATTAGTAATGACTGACTGATTTGGTAGAGGTTGGTGATGATGATTTTTCCTTGAATATTTTATGTACAAGACTGTATTGTATACTAAATTGTAGACTCGCTATCCTTATTATATACTTGCTGAAAATTTCCCCTACTTCTCCTTCCAGTACTTCTCCTAGGGGTTGCAGTAGGCAGATCTTGTTCTCCCCTAGTTTGTGATTGTAGTGAGGTGCAGCTCATGTGTTGGATGATTTAGCAGTTGGGCGGTTTACCAGTGATACTTTATTTGTCGCAAGCAGTGGATATCTCCGACCAAATCCGATTAATCTTATGACTTTTTCAGTTCCACATTATTTTTTTTTACTTCTCTGATTTTTTCCTTTAGCTCGAAAATCTTCTTTTCCCAAATATAGAAAGGTTCCATTCATATTTATTCATTACTATGGCTTCACGTTCCAACATAACTTCGAGTTAGATAACCATTTATAAATCCGCAGCAATAAAAAGACACTGGTACTTCCGGCTCCTTTCTTTCCTGTGTCACTTTTTATTTCTCATTCTTTGTAAATCTGAGCAGATATTTAAAGGACTTTACATTTTCGAAAGAATTGCCGCAAATATTTATGCCCTGAGCTCTATATTTCCTTTATCTAGGAATTTCCGAAAAAAAAAAATCTGGTTTGAAACACTCACACAACTTTCTCTTACTCCAGTTCTCACAATTATAATTGATATATTTTATACTTTGTGTACCAAATTTAATGAAATTCGTCGAAAACTGAAAAAAGTGTTCAGTAAAAGCACCTCTGGTTTACTAATTTCCTTGAAACTCGGAATTTTGGCCATCCATTTATTTCTAATTAAGTTTGTTTGGATGATAGAAGTGTATAATCAACTATGATAGCACTTTAGGAAAAAACATAACCCCACTCTCTCCTAAAAGTGCCCTTAAATGAATTTTCCCAGAGCAATCTTATTAATAAAAGTTGTAGATCTTTGTATGTTTAGTTTATATAAGGAGTTTCAAGAAAATCGCCGGAGCCATTTTTGAGAAAATTGCAAAAAAGTGAAGAAATCATTTAGTAAAGTGGTAACGTAAACGCACTTCCGGTTATCCGCTTTTTCAAACTCGGAATTTCAACAACATATTTACTTCTAATTAACATTATTTAGATGCCAGAATTGTCTAATAAACTGAAATAGCATTTTAGATGAAAACCTAACTCCACCCCTCCTCCAAAAGTACCCTTAAATGAATTTTCCTAGAGAAATGTTTCAAATAAAAGTTGTAGCGCGTTGTATGTGTAGTTGATATAACAAGTTTGAAAAAAATCTTCGGAGCCATTTTTTAGAAAAACGCAGTAAAGTAAAAAAAAAACTAGTAAAGTGGTACTTCCGGTTGAGGAATTTTGACAGATAACGTGTAGTCAGATCCTATGGTGATACCAAAACGGAATATCAAGTTTCAACTTTCTGCGGTTTTTCGTTTTTGTGCTATGCTGTTCACATACACACACACAGACCATTTGCTAAAACCACTTTTTTGGACTCAGGGGACCTTAAAGGGATATTTCCGGTGAAAACTCGATATCGAAAATTTGACACGATTACAATACTTCCTCTTACTAGGAGTTAGAGAAGTAAAAATTCATTCACATATATTGGAAGCCACACGTACAAACTCACAAATTTTTTCAAAAAACTGGGCATTAAGACATCCTTCCGGACAAACAACAAATTAGGCAAAAAACTCCGCACTCGTACCGAGTTCACTGACGTGTATGACAGCAGTGGGGTCTACGAGTTGAAATGCCCGGACTGTGACAACATTTACGTGGGGCAGACCGGCAGAAAAATCAAGGAACGATTTACCGAACACATCAGATCATACAAATACAACAAAGTTGACTCAAATTACGCCAATCACCTAAAAACTAACAAACACAAACCCGATGACATAACGACCACGATGAAACTAATACACTCTGGCCACAAAGGACGACGACTTGACATAGTAGAACAACTCGAAATATATAAACGCAAAACACAAAACTTAATAAATGAACAGACAAAATTTGCTAGTGAACCATTATTCAGAACACTCTTCCCACAATAGCAACAGAAACACAATTACACACGCAACAAATAGTTCTTAAATAGATTTTAAGTTTAGGTTTAGTTTTAAATCTACTATGTATATATAAATTAAATTTATTAGTTTATCTAGTTTATTTAAATTTCTAGTTTAGATATATATATATTAAAAAGAAAAAAAAAAAAGTGCGTATTTGGATGATGTATGTGAGTGATGATGTGATATGATTTGTGGGATGCATAATAAAAAACTTAATTATATAAAAAAACATAATTAGGTATACATGCTTGCGAGAAAAGTGAAAGAATGACTGGAATTTCTTAATTCTTTGGAACTGGAAAAACTTAATTATATAAAAATCGTTCAATTTTAAACGAATGAATGAATATTTTAAATGTTAGTTCAATCGTTGTTTAATTTTATTTAAATTTATTTTGTGTATCTTATATTCTTTATATTTTGATTAGTTAATTGTGAAGTAAGTCTCCCTCCAACAACAGAGTTTAAAGATTAGACCCCCACGTGTTGTGTCCACTGTAAGAAAAGAATTTGCCCTTTAACAACCCAAACACGTGTTTTCCCACCCATCTGGCCACATCCCTTTACCTAGTTTAAGAGTTTAGTAATTTAAAAATACACCTCAGTTAGTGTGAAGCTAAGTTACTCTATACGAGTCTGTGTTGTCACACTGTCTGAAAAACGCATCCTGAAGATGGGCGAACGCCCGAAACCGGTCGATGACCACAAAATGAAGCAGGCTACCACGGAAAATGTCTCTGATGCTTTCCAGCTCTGCGGAACCAACCACCATAACAAATAAAAATGCTATACCTAAACTTTGATACGATCGCAATAATATCTCTGTTTCTTTAACAGCAATAAAAGAAAGTAAAAATTAATAATTCTTATCTAAAGTTTATATATATTTTAATGATATTATATGGGATAAAACATATAAGTATTGAGAGTGTAGAACTGAAGTATTTAGGTTGCCCACTTGTGTTTGTTTCCCATCAGAAGTAAGAGTTTGTAAACTGTAGAAAGTTGGCGCAGACAGAGAAGAAGAAGCGGGCTAGCTGTTAATTCGGTCAAGAGTTGTTGAAGAGGCAGTCAAACCAACTAGGCTGCCTGGTCAGCCGCCAGCCGCCTTCCTCTAGCCACTTTCCCAGAACTACGGTATTTGCTGGTATGGCGCGCGCGTTTTATCAGTGTGAGTGGGTAGAAAAGAATAGCTGTGGATAAAGGGGGATTAGATGAGAGTACACTCTTTCTTGTTGTGCGGGTAGATTGTGCGTGTGTGTGTGTAAGTTAAATGTAATGGAAAGTGCTGTAGTAGTGTAACTTTGTGTGTTTGTGTCTGGTTGATGCCTTGAAACATTCATTTGCTCTTTAGTACAGTCCATCTCAGTGACCATTGAGTTGGGTGTTTAGACAAAAATAGATAGGAAGGGTGGATTGCTGTCTCGTCTAATTGGAAAGCATTTCGCTGGCTGGTAAAATAAAACGAAAAGAGAGAAAGAGAGTCAATTCTACTATTAGATAATATTAATTTTTGTTATAATTAATTATTAATAATAAAAATAATTATGGTGTTATTATTCTTTCTCAGAGGTGTTCTGTTGATTACTTTTGCGAACTAATTAAATTTTTTGAGTTTCCAATTGAAGAAAATCATTAGAGCTAAAATCATTAGGGAAAAGATTTGCAATAAAAGTGATAGGTTAGTATCTATGCCTGCCAAGTTAGTATTCATGCATGCCAGTTAGCATGCCAAGTTTAAAATAGCCATTTGAGAAAAATTCAAAAACCTAATTCGTCTAAAAGTGAACCACACTTCCGGTTGGCAGATTTTCTTCAAATTTGGAATTCTATCACTCCTTCTAATATTTATTAATATTATACGAGTATATGTGGCAAAACAGTACACACAGTATTGAAGTGATACTTTATATAAAAGCATAACGCTACTGCTCCCTCAAAACCCCCGCAAAAATGCAATTTTTTCGAAAAAATGTTTCAAATAAAACTGATAGTTATTTATGTATGCAGATAGTGTACAAAGTTGAAAGCCGTTGGAGAAAATCGAGAAAAACTTAAATAAAAGAATCAGTAAAGTCTCACTTCCGATTGATGGATTTTGCCCGAAATCTTCGGTGATAGTACCTGAACGGGATATCAAGTTTGTGCTTCCTTCGATTTTTTTAGTTTTTGAAATATTTTGTTCACACACACACAGAACATTCGTTAAAAACATTTTTTTTTCGTACTCACAGGATATCAAAACATGTATTTCCGGTGAATACTCGACTTACTAGGATTGAGAGGAAGTAGTAATGTTTTTTTTTTTAAATTTGTCTCAATGTATCTTTGCTCGAGAAAAGTCAGCCAACTACTTAATGTAAATTACAGAAAAATCAAACTTTATATTTCACTGGCTAATTGATCCGAAATGGGAGCCAAAGGTTTGAGGGAGTATTCGTACTCACATAGGGTGAAACTTCCCTATGTTTCTCGAGACGGCTATTCCGTCGCGGAACCTCATTCTAGCCCATCCAACGCGTCCTCGTCGCTGGCTCCGGAAACATCTGCGCTCCACTTTGTGGAAGCGTGGGTGGCTAAGTTGGAGGGTGAACGCAGAGGGTAGCCTTCGGGCTATTTGGGAACCTAGCACTCCCACGTACCTCAGCTACAATTACAGACTAACAAGTGCAGTGGTTTTCCCATTAGGAGTGTGAGTTGGTGGAGACTTTTCTGCCCTCTGTTTGGGTCGCCATAATTTATGTGCGGCCTGAATCTCTTGCAGCGAATTCTTTTGCTGCGGAGCCTCCGTGGGAATTCATATTGCATCACTTACACCTAAACGCCTTAACATTATACACTTACATAGTTACAGTCTTACACGCCAGTGGCACGTGCTGGTGCCACCCACATGTTTGCCGTGTGTGGATACCTGTGTCGTGGGGGAGGGAAGTCCTGGTGGTTGAGGATGCAGGTTCTCGCTGGAGGCAAGTTTCCTCGGCGTGCCTTGCAGTCCAACACACCACTTTGGTTCCTGACTCCACTAAACAGGCGGCCAGAGCCTAACCCAGCTCTGGTCAATCGGCTAGCGTAAAGAACGCATGGGTGAACTCCCGGGTATTGTGGGCCATGGCTCACAATCCCTGGGCGCTATATCTCTAGGGTAGCTCTGGCGCTTCTTCAAAGCGTCCCAAATTGTGAGGCTCCGTGGAGGGTGGAGAGCTCTGGAGATGAATTTTTAATTTTATTTATTATATGTTTTTAATTTTAAATTCGTCAGCCGGGGGCCCCTTAGAGGAGGGGGCCACCGGTGGTGGGGGTAATTCCTCTGTACATCCAGAGTCGGGTGACCAGGGCCTGGATGCACTAATGGGTGGGAATCTGGAAAAATATCCAGAGGCAGGGAAGGCTTGCTCTGGAGGAGAACGTGTCAGGAGGAGCCGCGGAGGACTTGTCCTCCTGCGGCGATTTCTGAAACGTGGTCAAAGGAAAAAGGAAAGATATGTAAGGCAGGTATTTTTATTTTTATTTATTTATTTTATTTATTGTTTATTATTTATATTTGTTTGTTTATTTATTTATTTATATTTATCTATTTGTCTATTTATTTATTTAAATTTATTTATTTTATTATTATTTGTTTATTTATTTATTTTATTATTATTCATTTATTTTTGTTCCTGCCTGCTATCAAGTTTGTCAGAAGTTCCATTTCTTACATTAGTTGACTTATTACTATGATTGACAGGGTAGAAATGGTTCAGGTTAACTTGCAGCATAGCAAAGATGCAACGGCTAACTTATGCCGTTGTATTGCTAAGTTGCATACATATTTTATTCTAATACAAGAACCTTATGCCTTTAAAGGTTTGGTTCGAGGATTGAGTGTGGTTGATGGCAGACTGTTCGTGGCGGATGGCGGGGACATTCCTAGGGCATGTATTCTTGCCAGTCGGAGTGTCGACGCTGTCCTGCTTCGACAGTTCTGCTCTCGGGACTTGGTGGCGGTGAGGGTTGGACTGGGGGTTGGTGGGCGTCGTCGCGACGTAGTTGTGGCTTCGGCTTACTTCCCCTATGATGGCCCCTCTCCTCCTCCTCAGGAGTTCATGGGTTTGGTTCGGTATTCGGAGACCAATGACATACCTATTATAATAGGATGTGACGCGAATGCACATCATGTTGTCTGGGGCAGCAGCGACACCAATGGTAGGGGTCGCGCTCTCATGGATTTCCTGGTGGGCACGCGATTAGAGGTCCTGAATAGGGGTACTGAACCCACTTTTGTTACTAGGATTAGAAGACAGGTTATTGATATTTCCCTTGCTTCTAGGAATTTTAGTGGTTTGATTAAGGATTGGAGGGTGAGTCCTGAGGCTTCCATCTCCGATCACAGGATGATTAGGTTTAGTCTGGGGATTGATCCAATTACCCTGGCTAATTATAGGAATCCCAGGAGGGCGGATTGGGGTTTATATTCTAGAATTATTGAAGATAAACTGACTATCCAATCAGAGGCCCCTGATGGCATAGAGGAATTGGAAAGGGAGGCTGGTATTCTTCATGAGCACATTAGATCCTCATTCGAGGAGTCTTGTCCTCCCAAGGTGGTTAAGGATAGTAAGAATCCCTGGTGGTCTTCTTCGTTGGAAAAACTAAGGAGACAGGTAAGGGGCTCATACAGGAAGGCTGTCCTTGCTGATTCTTCGGAATCATGGGATAGTTATAACAGTATTAAAAGAGCATATAAATATGCTCTGAGGAGAGCCAAGAGGAATTCCTGGAGATCCTTTTGTGAGGATATAGATTCGTTCCAGGAATCATCTAGATTGGTACGGATTCTTAGTAAGGATAGGAACAGTCAGTTAGGTACCTTACGATACCATGATGGTTCCTTTACAGGGGGGGAAGGGGAGACACTTCAGCTTTTGCTTGATACTCACTTCCCGGATAATATTGGTTTAAATGCTGCTTCGTCTTTGGTGGGTGGTAGGAGATGGGACCTTGAAGATGTATCCACCTTAGATGAGGTTGTCACACATGATAGAGTTAGTTGGGCAGTACAAAGTTTCTCACCTTTCAAGTCACCTGGGCCGGACGGGATTTATCCTTGTCTGTTGCAAAAGGGTGGGGACGTGCTGACGAAGGTATTGTTAAGATTGTTTAAAGGATGTTTGATGTTTGGTTATGTACCAACATTATGGAGAGAAGTAAGGGTAGTCTTTATTCCCGAAGAAGTGACTACCCCGACCCCAAGGCATTTAGACCCATTAGTCTTATGTCTTTCCTCTTGAAAACTTTGGAAAGGTTGGTGGATAGGTATATTACTGATGGCCCATTAAGGGATCATCCACTCCATCCTAACCAACATGCTTATATTGTGGGTAAGTCGACAGAGATTGCATTACATTGTCTCGCCGGAAGAATAGAATCTGCTTTGGAAATAAAAGACTATGCCCTAGGGTGTTTCTTTGATGTTGAGGGGGCATTTGACAGAGTATCGTTTGATGCTCTGGAAGATGCCTTGGTACGAAAAGGTATACATCCCGTCTTAATCAATTGGATAGGTGTCTATCTTAGGAGTAGGGTTATACAGGTTTCCCTTGGCGGGCGCGCCATGATAGTACAAGTGGGGAGAGGTTGCCCTCAAGGGGGTTGTCTCTCACCTAAGTTGTGGTGCGTCGTCATGGATGACCTTTTGGTTAGGATGAATTCATCGGGATTTTATGTGCAAGCATATGCCGATGATGGGGTTATTTTATTGTTAGGGCGCTGTTTGTCCACTATTTCGGACCTAATGCAAAGCGCCCTTAACATGGTGTATTGTTGGACACAGGATAAGGGTATTTACTCATAGAAGGAAGATAGTAGGTTTTACACCTCCTAAGTTGTTAGGTACTTCCATACAGGTTAGCAAATCAGTGAAGTTCCTTGGAGTAGTTCTCGACAGTAAATTGAACTGGTCGGAACATGTTAAGACACAACATCAAAAGGCGATAACCTCCTTTTGGCAATGTCGAAGAGTTGTAGGTAAGAACTGGGGAATCACTCCCAAGATGATGTTCTGGATTTATTGTATGGTCATTAAACCTAGATTGGTATATGCGGCGTTGGTGTGGTGGCGTCGCATTGAAACACGATCTGCTAGGCAGCTGTTGGAAGAAGTCCAACGCTTGGCTTGTCTGGCGGTGACTGGAGCGTTTCGGACGACACCGACCGCATCTATGGAGACTTTGTTAGGGATTCCACCTCTTTTTGTGGAGGTGAAAAACCAGGCAATGAAAGCCTGTTATAGAATTAAACATGCAGGTTTTTGGCAGGGTAAGCAATATGGCCATTCCACCATTTATCGTGAGATGCTTTTAAGGATTCCCATTACAGGTTTCCCTTCTGATAGGAATTTGAAGACTTTTGTCTTTGGTCATTCCTACAGGGTGAGGTTGCCTTCTAGGGAAGATTGGTTAACCCTGGGTCCGTCTGGTGTGATTCCTGAGAATTATCTCCGATGCTACACGGACGGTTTCCAGGATGGATGGTAGGTCTGGGGCTGCCATCTATTTTGAGACGGGAGATCATTTGGTAGCGCCTCTTGGTGAGTGGGCCACCGTTTTCCAGGCTGAGGTTTATGCAATTCTTTGCTGTATTTTGGATGAGAGGGTGCGTAACACTAATTTAAAAGGTGTTTGTATCTGCTCGGATAGCCAGGCTGCGTTGAAGGCGCTTAATTCATGTGTCTTCACTTCCAGATTGGTGTTGGAATGTTCTAGAAGACTGGAAGATCTTTCCTCATTAAAGGATGTGCTTCTGGTCTTGGTTCCAGGTCATATGGGAATTTTTGGAAATGAGGAGGTGGATAGGTTTGCCAAATTAGGTGCCTCTCTCCCTTTCATTGGTCCAGAGCCTGCTGTTGGTGTGTCTTCTGACACATGTTTGTCGGGCTTTCAGACGTGGATGACCTCACAGCACTCATCCTTATGGATGTGTGCAGTGGGTTGTCGGCAGTCTAAAATGCTCATTGGGGGCCCGGACGGAGCTTTGAACAGTGGGATCCGATGTCTTTCACGGTCCTCCCTCAGGTATCTGGTTGGATTCCTCACTGGGCATTGTGGTTTAAGGAGACATCTCTATATAATGGGACTTGTGCCTGACCCTTTTTGAGAGTTTGTGAAACTGAGGAGGAAACACCCATGCATTTGATGACGAATTGTTTGGGTTGTGAGGAGATTAGGTTTAGGACCTTCGGCCGGAATTGAATGTCGGTAGAGGATCTTAAGCTGTGTCCTTTTAAGGTTTTGGTCCGATTTGTTCGATCTGTTGTGAAACTTAGATGGGTAAAACCTGGGCCTGGATTTTCATTCTAGTCCCAGTGGTAGGTATTCTTTAGGGGTAGCTATATGGGCCCGAGGGGGCTTTGGATAGCGTAGGGTTTACCTCCCTCCCCTTTTGGGAATAATAATAATGATCCGAAATGAAGATTTTAGTTAAAATTGGCGAAACTTATAACTTTAGTTTTTACTTCCTCTTACTTCTATTAACAGGAAGTATTGCGAGCGTGGTAAATATTCAAAATATTGAGTTTCCACTGGAAATATATGTTTTGAGGTCCTTTGAGTACGAAAAAAAGTTTTTAGCGAATAGTCTCTATGTGTGTGTGAACATAATATCTCAAAAAAAAACAAAAACAAAAAAAAAATCACACATCTGACAATAAAATTTTTGTCAAAATCCATCAATCGGAAGTGTGACTTTAATGAATAGCTAATAGCCACAAAGACTGAAGAGGCCGATGGATTGGCAAAGGCCTTGCGAACGCCCTATAATTCCTGAACCTTTCTAAAAGGAATCTCTCTTAGAACTGCCTGGATAGCCATTAAGATGTGACTCACAAGAAACTATAACTTCTACTGGAGAGGTGTGGCACTCCAGGCAGAGAAACCCTCCACGGTATTCTTGGAAGGTCTCAGAACTCCCGCATATCCTATCTTCCAAAAAAGAAAAATGATTAAAGGGCACCTTATATCCTGAGTAAATACTATTCACAACCGGTAGAAGGAAGGATCCACTTTGTAGACAGTGTGGTCAGAAGGATGGAAACTTTTTCCACCAACTTCGTGAAGATGTGCTTTTAGCTCGCTGATCGCTCTTAAGGTTCAGGACTTGAATAGCACGAAATTTCTACTCGCCACAATAGAAAGAATTAACGATATTAAGTTCAACAAACGATAACAAATTAATAATTATTTCATTTCTTTCATTAATTTATGTTTCAATTAAATTACAGTGCCTTTCCAATAATTGAAAAATAATAATTGAGTTTTTGGTGCTGGAAACAAAGTGTATATTTAACTTGTCTGTGTTTACCAATCGTTTCCTCCATCTTGTAATTCTATTAGCTTGAGGCTTTCTATTTACAATATGGGTTGGCCACACTAAGTGACATTTGATCTTTTTAGTTTTTCCAAAACAAATAAATATATTTCAAACTTACTTGCACCAAGAATTTCTTATTTTCAATTACGTCACCAGAAAATGTTCAACATTATAAAACACTGGAGAAAATATATTCTGAATAAAACCAGTTTTATAATAATAATTTTTTTTTTTTTGTAGATATTATAACCTTTTTACACCTTACTATTGTAAGAGAAGAATTTTTTTTTCTGGTCATCCCTTCCCTTCCAGATTAAGACCTCTGAAAAATCTCAGAATCTGGGAAGGTTCTATGGTGACAGGTTTATATCTGTGCGGTTAGTATTCCAAGTTTAAAAGGAAATCGTTAAAGAAAATTCCAAAATATTCAAAAACCTATTGTGTAAAGTTACACTGTGCTTAACCGATTTTCTTCTTGTTAACAAAGCATTCAGTGTACCTTAATATTTTATACACTCAATCATACACTATACTGAAGTGGTACTTTAGCGGAAAGCGTAAACACTATGCCAGAACCTGCCGTCCAAAAACAGGATGTTTCATAAGAGTGGTAGTATCTTAAACGGAATACCATGTTTGAGCTGTCTACGATTTTTCATTTTTGAGATATTTTGTACCCAATCACAGACGCACACACACACACACACACACACACACAGACAGAACATTAGCTAGAAACATATACAAACAATTACACAAACCCCACTCGCTAAAACTTGTAAGTCCAATCAGTAAACAATTGATAATTTTTTTTTTTTTTTAAGCCATCGTGTTTAAGCCAAGTGCAATATTTTTCATATTTCTGCAGTAAGGGAAGGTATAATAAACAATCTTCCTAGTTTAATATTTTAAGTTTAATGTTTTAATAGAACAAGTTAAATTAAAGAACTGGCAAAGTCCAACATTTTAATTAATATATTATTTATATAAACAGACTTAACTGGAAAGGTAATAAGTTCTAACTAATGAAAATAAAGTTCAAAATAGCTTGTTTAACAAAAGCAATTAATCTGAAAGAGGTATTGTATATCTTTATTAACTGTCTACAAGAATGGAAATGAATTAAATATGCTCTTTGGTATATATTTTCTCTTTGATATAGTGGAAAATATTCCTCTTTGTTACAGAGGCTACAAAGCCAAAATCTACGCATCGATTTTGATCTATTGTAATTCCCTTGTAGAATATGTTTGTCTGTGTTTAACGGTTGGTGGCCTAGAGTTTGCCTTTGTGGGGGTCGCTAAACAATTTGTTTGTACTTTTATTTTAAATTTTACTCAATAAATGTACTAAATGTTACACTGAAATATCTACAGG